>APFE030894352.1:0-66090 GCA_000404065.3 Pinus taeda | reverse complement strand
GGGGGGGGGGGCGGATAGGGGGTGTGAGATAGAGAGACAAAGAAGGATAGATGAAGGGAGATATAGATAGAGAGACAAAGAAGGATAGATGAAGGGAGATATAGATATAGATGGAGGGGGGAGGGAAGAAATTTTTTTGCACAAGATGCATTGATTTTAGTGTAAATGATGTTTTATAATCCTATTTGATTTCTTGCATTAGATGCATTAATTTTAGTGTAGATGTTGATTTCTAATCCTATTTTATTGTTTTCTCTAGATGCATGGATTTCAATGTATATGTTCATTTCTAATCCTTTTTTATTGCATGCACTAGATGCATTTATTTCAATGTAGATTTGGATTTCTAAAAGTATTTGATTGCTTTGACTAGATGCATTTCTATTAGTGTAAATGTTGATTTATAATCTCATTTGATTGCTCGCATTAGATGCATTGATCTCAGGGTAGATGTTGTTTTTATTTTTTTAATTGCTTGCATTAGATGAATTAGATGCATTAGATGTTGTTAATCTTGACGTTGTATATTATTAAGAAAAAATATTTTCAAGATATATGGTAATGCCTAAAAGGACACTATTAAGAATTAATTAGTTGTCAAATGTTGCAATACCTAGAATTAAAATGAAATAGATGTGAAAAATCAATCCTCTTGCAAAGTGAAAATTAATTCTTGATAAGATCATCTCCCTTCTACATCACCAAATAATTACTAATAGACAATTACATATATTGAAAATTATTAATAGATAATTGCATATAATAATGTATTAATAATATTTATAAGAGGAAAAGATATATTTATAAGCATTAAAAACAAATCAAAATATTCTTGAAGGAGATGTGATAATTGTTTGGAGAAACAAATAATGTAAATATTTTATAATTCTAGCCACTCAATTAAAAAAAAATAAAAAAGACAATATTTTTTGACTTCGGTGAATAGACTATAAATAAAAAATCATCAAAATATTTTTGAAGGAAATAAATTATTTCAAACATTAGCAAAGAAATTTTTCATTTCAAGAGACAAAATAAATTATTAAAACTACTCTTCAAGATAAATTTAGTAACACCTTGAGGGACACTATTGAGAATTAATTAGTTGTTAGAAGTTGTGATGCCTAAAATTAAATGAAATAGATGCACAGTATCAATCCTCCTCCAAACTATTGGCAAGATTGCCTCCCTTCTTCATCACCAATTAATTACTAATAAACAATTACATACACATATAAAAATATAACACAACAAATGTAATATTCAAAAATATTATCAGCCAAATCCAAACACATAGACACACAAACCACTCAAAGCATCCAAAGAAATATGTACAAACCATTGAAGGTAAGCAACAGAGACTAAATTAAACAAGAGAATGATATGGTCATGCCAAGCAAAGAAAACATAATGTGGATTTTGAAGTTAATCTCAAACATATACATAATAATGATAATATAAAAATGTAACATCGTTGCCCTCAAGTGGATCCAAATTAGATCCATTTAACACACTGATCTATCATGTGCCGAGAGGGATCAATCCCTTGAGGTGAAAATCTTTCCACAAATTCTACACTCCGAAAAGAAGGTTTTCACCTCGAGGGATTGGATCCCTCTCGGTGCATGATACATCTAGTGTTAGATGGATCTAAGCTGGTTTTATCACATGTTGGTGAGGAAATAACAACATTTCTTCCAACAACCTCCAACTAACAAAAAATCATGTAACATTAATTTATTAAATTGTATGATTTCCTCACTTACCATGTTGATGTAGATTTACTTGTAATCATGTCTTGTAGGACTCTATTTATAATTACATTGATTTTTTTGTTCAAAGAAATGTAAAATGTAAAAAGTAATTAAGATGAACATTATTAGTTAATAGTATATCCCAATATTAAATGATATAGTCTAAGGATGAAATAATTTTTTGGACCGAATTTGACAATACAATTTCTATAAAGATTGTGATTTTGAATGGATAAATGCATTCAACAACTTAAAAAACATTTGATGCATTCAATATTTCCAATTAGACAACCTAAACTAATGATTTTCAAAAATCATAATTTTGGATAAAATTGACCAAAAGAAATGCTTTGAAAAGAGCCATTTTTTCAATTAGTTAGACTATGCAATATTAAATAATTAATATTGTATAAGTGAGAAAATATGTCATTGGTCAAGCTGATTAGTTTAAAAGGGAATTTAAAACTTCCCATTGAGAAGAAGTATTTTAAGTATTATATCTATGACCAAATCAAAGTAAAAGTTGTCTGCACTCATGGTATTAGTAACCCATGGGATTGTAATGAAATTTATTTTTATAGGGTTGTGAATAAATAAAAATAATTGATATGTAATAGAACGACCTCTTTTAGAGTGAAAAGAGATTTCATCCCTCTCCAAATTTAAGATGGATCTAGGCTAGTTTAATCTGCTCCTTTAAATAGGTCATGTTCCACAGGAATATCATGGGTCATTTTTATTTTTCTTTTTATTTTTTTTTTGACTCAGTTAACTGTTTAACACTACATACATTAATATTTTAATTCAATATATTATATTTATATATATTATATATTATTATATATATATATATATATATATATATATATAATATATATATTATATATATATATATATATAGTGTAATTTGACTTAGTCAAATTGTTAAACATTACATTACAATATCTCTACCATACTTGGCTCGAGAGAGCACACAATTATTGTTATTTTAATAGAAAAATGTTAAACTTGACTTGGTCAAGTTGCGAGTGGTTTTTAGGCTCCAAGTTTGTGAGAACCCATGGTTTCTCCCATGATATTCATATCTATTGTATCTTGCGTATAAAATATGGTGTATATTTGCAATTGGTCATGAAGTTTTAATCAAAATCACAAGACACAAACCTATTCTACTTCTTTGTGGAAGCCAATTAACAATTTAGAACAAAAATTTTAGACATGCAATAATAAATAACATACATGCACATAATATTTTTCCTAGGGAAAGAAATCTGCTAAAACCCCAAATGCACACTTGCATTAATCTGATGAATAGAGATGCATTACAATTGCTTTGCTCAATTGAGAAAAACCTACAAGTGAATAACCTATCTCTCTGCTCATTGAGAAGCTTTGCCCTAGACTTAATCAATTTCTATATCTTCCTAAGCCCCTATTTCCTTGCACAATTCCTTGAGAAATTAGGCCCCTATTATTTAGGAAATTCCTTAGATTGATTGTTGTAAACAATGATAATATTGAGAGGGGGTGAATCAGTATTAGGGCTAATTTTAATTTTTTTATGCCAATTTACTTTTCTGATTCAAACTTGGCAACCATTCATATAATGAACAACAATATGTAATATGGAAACAACATGAAATCAACATACAAGCATACACACCATGAGTATCATACACATGAGACACAAGATTTTTCATGTGGAAACCCTTTCTAGAAAAAACCACCATGCTTGTTGTTGTTGATGTAAAATAAGAGCACCTGCTTTATTACATCAATCTATTTTGTGAGAACTCACTCAAAGGAAGCACTAAATCCCTTTGATTGTTTTCTAGCACTCACTAACATGAAGCACCAACTCCCTCTCTTTATAGACACTTGCCCAACTTACCAGAAGCACCATGTGAGGCACCAACCTCACAGATTTTTTTCAAGCACCAACTAGCAACTTCTTGGATTTTTGCAAGCCAACTTATAACCCCAAACCCTTCTCAATAACCCACTAGAGATGGAAGCATCACCTTCCCGTATGCAGGAGCCAAACCATAATCAAATATGAATTGTATATTCTCTATACTTTGACATCCACTCTGCCTCATATCAACTCTGTTCTCTCTACTCACACTGCTCACTCTGTAGTAGCACACTGGTATGCTCAACAATAGTCACTCATCAAACATAGGTGTGGAACTCTTTATTCTCTTATCTTTATCAAAATACAATTAGCTCTTGGGATTCTTCTCTCCACATCACACATTAATCTCTCAGCCTTCATTCTCTACATAGGAACTTTCATCCTTTCTCATAGCACAAGAGAATTTTTCCTTTACTCACAGAGCACACATGCAACTTTCGATGTTACTCATAGCAGTGCGGGAAACTTCAACCTTTCTCACATAGCGCAACTCTCAGGGTCTCGTAATTCTACATAGGAACTCTTTACCTTTCTCTACGAAACATGCTCTCTCTTAGCCTTACACAACAGTTCACTCACATAGAGCTTTTTCCTCTTGGATCTCTAGAAACTATGTTGCTTCCCCTACATTTCTCATCTAAGATCCTAGGTTTTGTTCCTCTATTGCCCCCTAATCGATGTTGCCACACCATCATGTGTTCATACTATGCACTGTACTTTGGCATGGTTTCTCCCATGTTGTTCTTACGTCTGTCTTAGTCTCTGCCTCTGCATCAACCAAGAGAATGGGAAATTGGCAGTTTCTCCATACTAAGAATGAACTCTCATTCCACCTGCACACACCAACCAAGAACATTCCTATGTGTTTGAAACTCTCCTATCACTGAGGCTCTCTACCCAAGGTAGACTCTGCTACCTATCCTTTGGATTCCCCCCCATACTTAGGCATGACCTTCTATGTGGATCATTATCCTCGTTGCCTTGTCTGAGAGTATTCTACTGATATTTGACAATCACAATTTATTCCAACAACTAACTCCTCTGCTCTCATTTACTCTTCAGTAGCTGACTCATCCAATCTTCAATACTCCTCTATGCTACTATATCAGATCTTTTACAACACAATGCAATATTAGATCCCAAACATATCGTAACTCTATTAAGAAGATGTTACGATATTACAATATTTCAATTGGGCTTTAACCCCTTCTTCTTATCTCCTTATCACATCTCCACCATAGTATCTTTTCATGTGGCCGTTGGTATAGAACTTTGGCACTAAGTCCTTTAGCATCCTACCGTGGGCCTTTCTCCTCATGTTATTTCTCTACGCCCTTGGTTTTCTGGGCTCCAACAACCAAGCACCAAGAACATTGGAAGCTATTCGTATCAGAACTTTTTCAATAACTCATTTAAATTGGAGTTTTGAAATATTCAACTTTCGATATGCTCCACAACACTTAGGTGTTAAGCCTCACTCCACACCCTTGGCTCTATTAGTTTCCTCGACAAGTGGCAACACATTGGAGCCCCTTCCATCAAAACTTTTCAATAACTAACTGTTATAAAGTTTTGATATATTCAATCCTCTAATCACCTACTTCTGATATGATGTCATCACTGCCTTAGAGGTGACATGCGTCACTTGGTTATGGCTCATTAACCCCCCTCAAAATGCCAAAATAGCCTTCCACATGTCCTTTTATACCACCACATCATGTTGATGTCAGCTGCCACTTTACATTATCAGAGCCAATCATATCCTACCATGTGTCCTTATCATAGCCAACCAAATGTTGCCATGTGTTCTTATCAAGACCAATCATATGCCACCACATGTCTTGCTAGAGGAGAGAGAAAAGGGCTCGCCCACCTTTGGTTTTACGATGAAATCCTTTGTTAATTCTCTTTTGGAATTCTTCGTTTCTTTTAACATTATTGACGCTTCACCCATTCCTTAACTTTTAAATGATTCTCACGTTCTAAAGTTTCGATTTTTTATCTTTTATATGCTAGTCCACCAATCTCTAATATGCCAATATCTTGGGCTATTGATATTCCAATGCGTCGATATGCTTGCTTCTTTAATGTTACGATGCGTTGCTATGCACGACTTCTGATATGTGATCATGATATGAATGAAGCTCTGATGTTGTGATCGCCAATATCTTTGGACCTTCGATATTCCAATCTCCGATATGTTGGATTGACGATATTCGATATATGATATTCCTTCCTTCCTAAGGCTTCAAATCCCTGAACTTCAGTAGGCCATAACTTTTGAACCATGAATCCATTTATGGACTTCCACATATCGTTTGAAAGCTCCTCTAGATAACTTTCCAATGGAGAGGGTTTGATGTAATCTTTGACCCCATCTTCTACCTCTAAGATGGCTCCAAACTCTCTATCGTTATTCTTCTCCTTGACTCTCTCGAAAGCTCAACTTACAACCACCAAGGTGATTCTCTACATGAATCCTGAAGATACCATGGACTTCCTCCTGGTCCATCACTATAATCATTAGTTTGTGTATTCTCTAATAAGCCTACTACTATGATTATTCTCCATGTTATCACAAAATCCATCACTGAAGGGCTGCTGATCATGTAGACTCTGTGTAACTGTTTCAGACCAATCTTTTAGCTAAGGATTAGCCTCCCTAGCCTGAGAGGGCTCTCTCAAGAAAGTTATTGATTTTGACTGTTGATAAGAGGGCTAACTCTAGTAAAGTAAATTTAATAAAAAGGTTGGTTGGATAGACATTATAAATACTTCCATTGGGCTTATGGAGTTGATCACATTTAATAAAATATAACACTTCTCATGCATAGAAGTCAGGGCAGCAATGTTTAAATACTCAAAACATCATCTCACACGAACCTCAGTTTACAAATATACACAGGAAGTCAGAGCAGCATAAGTGAATTCTGAGTGATTGTGTATTCATACAACTGTAAAAACATTAAAGATAAAACCAAACCACATATCTTGAGAATTTGAAACACTGTAAGAATCCTGAGAAGATAAGCAGCAAATTATATTATAAAACTGAGTTTTTACACAAGCCAAAGCAATACTCTGTTTCTCAAAATATCCAACCATTTTTACATTGCTGCTCCAGCTATATATAGAGTTCTTCTTCTAACTAATGAGATTCCTCCTCAAGCATGAGGGGAATTCGAATTCCTCCTTACTTGACACCTATTGACACTTAAACTAACTATTTAATACAAAAGACAGCTAACTAGGAGTCCTAGAGACCTAAAACAATTAGGAGTGTAACTCCTCATTATGATCAAAACAACCTTATATAAACATTTAACACATTATTTGACACCTAAAACTCCATGATGTCGAACTTGATGAAGCCTCCCATGTGGTCACCCAACTGCTGATGACAAACCCTAGAAATTAGGGAACATGTTTCCCTGTTTTTTAGGTTTAGATCCTTGAAAATTGCAGAGCCTTTATCTCTTCATCCATGCCACATTTTACGAAACTGAAGGAGGTTTTTGTAACCCATGTTGTCCAGAACAAAAACCTCTCCTGGTTTTTTAAAACATTTCTCCAGATGTCCAGAAACTGTCCTTGAAAAACACGTGGCAAACAGGAGATGAAAAACTGCACCTACAACAGTTTCGTAGCGCAACTTTGGTCACCCGTTTCTCCCAGCTCAGAATGAATTTGAGGAAACTGAAAGAGGTTTTTGTAGCTTGGTATGTTAGGAATAAAATCCTTTTTCAGTTTTCAAAATTAAGTTTTCAGATGCTCAGAAACCCTTCTGGAAATTTACTAGTAAACGCAGAAAACAAAGTTTTTTCTGCTAAAACAGTCTTCTACAGGGGTTTCGTAGCACGCTGCGAAAACACTGTATAATTACAAAAACCACAGTTTAAGGCCAAGAATTTGACTTCCTTGATTTTTCCTTTGTTTTGAAATGAATTTCCCATATACCATGAGGTTGTTCAAACTGAAAACATAGACACCATCCTTTTAAAGTAAACTTCAAAAGACAATCTATCAAAATTATTATTTAGCCTTACTTGCTATGGGATTTCCTTTATTGCAGGTGAAGTACTGAGCACGAAAAATGACCATAGAGCCTCCATTTTATTGAAATGATATCCTTTGGTTACATATTTCCTTGAGGTTATTTTTCGTTTGGCAATTTCCAAATTTTCCAAATTCAACTTTCTCTTCAATTCTTCAAAACTACATTCCTCCTGTTGAGGGATGACTGGCTTACCTCTATCACTTTTATGCAGCTGTGATGATGTTTCCTTAGCCCTAGGGCTAAGTCCCATTTCAGCTCTTATGATATCTCCCTTTCTTTGGATATTTTCTCTTTTGAAACCACTTTAGATAAATCAACCCAGAAGGAAATGCATTGCTTAATTGAGGAGCTGCCTCGCTTGAATTTGATGAAGATTTCTGATCTCCTTTTCTTTGAAATTTGTTTAGTGATAACAGTGGCTCCACTTGGGATAGTGTGCTCCTGTAGTACACTAAGAACTCGCAGGTCCAGTGCCTTATCCTCTTATGATAAATGGAAATCTGCTTGACAAGCATCCCCTTCAAGTTTCTTGGGCCTTCACCTTGGGCTTGACCTTGATGATCACTGTAGGAGAGACAAGTCTATATCTACTAAAAACAAAAATGCTCAGTCAACCTTGAGCTTATTTTCATATTCCTACCTACCTACCCTATCCATTTCAAACTTCTTTCAGCTCAATCAATGTGAAATTTCCAATGTAGCCAGTCATTTGTCTTATCTGATATTTGAGTTTTTTGACTGCATCGGAGTTCAGAGCCACTATGATATTGTGGTGACCACTTCCACTGAAATGGCTTCTGATTTTCATAGAAAAGCTGAAACACTGGAGAGTAAAACTCTTCCATGTATTCAGCTATAGGATCCCAGAATACATGATCAGCTTGATGATTCAGGTAACTTTCTGGTTGCACAAACTGATCTTCAACATCAGTGAACTCTTCCTCAATTGTAAAAGAGAAAGGAACCAGCACTCTTTCCTTGTGTTCTGTCACAAAAAGCTTCTGAAAATAATGATCATGATTATGAAAACTATATGCCTGAATTTGACCTTCTAAATCTTCAATGTCTTTCTCAATGTCCTTAGCAACTTCATCCAAAAATTTTATCTTATCTTCTGACTTGCACTCAAATGATTTTAGATACGAAGACAAGGACAAAGAAAAATTTTCATTTGTATCTCCATTACTATGATCATTATTCCATTGTTTGAAACCTTGAACTGAAGGAGAACTTGCCAACACCTCTGATCTATCTATTCATTCGTCCACAAACATATACCAAAAGTCTTCAAATGACTTAATGGATTTGGCAGGAAAACTTTCAATCCACTGTTTACATTTCCCTTGAAATGAATCATAGAACAACATAATGCAAACATCCTCATGCTTAACTCTAAGAAGCTTAGCAAGTTTACAGAAATCTAATATATGCTTCAAAGTTAAACTTAAATCTTCTCCGTTGAATTTTGGACCATTCCTTAGAAAATATGCATCCTTGGAAAAACAATTTGGGAAACCATGAATTCCTGAAAAATCTATGCATGCATACCTTGAAATGAGAATGGTAGCATCTGGGTCCTTCATAACTCCAGTGGAATCACCATGAATCTATGAATTTTGAATTCTTCAACAATGGAGTCGCCAAGGTAGATTTGCAGCCTCAAAAATTCTCCTGAGCTCCTGCTACCTTCAGAAGTTCAGCTCTTTGATTTAGGGAATGAATAATCTTCAGACTCCCGGCAGACGCACCAAAATGTCGTGCTTTCATGCCTCAAAAACCAATGAACTTAAGAAAAATAAAACAAAATCTTGGGGTGGCACCTGACCTTTAAAATTTGCAATTTTATTTGGCAGCTAACTTACCTAGCTGAGCTTTTAGTTTTGCAAGCTCTTTTTCCATGGCTGCAATTTCTGCTTTTAGATTTCATAGGGGAGATCAATCCACATTCCAGTGGCCAGCACAGGTGGATTTTAGTAGCCACTGACTATTTTACCAAATGGATTGAAGCTATACCCACTAAGAAGGTTGAACACCAGATTGTCATGAAGTTCCTAACCGAGAATATTTTCACTAGATTTGGTTGCCCAACCAAGCTAGTCACTGATAATGCAACAACTTTTAGAGCGAATGAATTCGTGGACTTGCGTGAATCAATGGGCATTCAATTAGTGCATTCTACCTCATACTATCCTCAAGGCAATGGCTTGGCTGAGTCATCAAATAAGAGCCTGGTAAGAATAATAAAAAAACTGCTGGAAGACAACAAAAGGGGCTGGGATTCCAAGCTGAAGTTTTCACTGTGGGCTGACAGAGTGACCACCAAGAAATCCATAGGGAACTCTCCATTCAAGCTGGTGTATGGTATTGAGGTTGTTTTTCCTATCCAATTGACCCTCCCTGTGACCAAGTTCTTGCAAGAGGAGCTGGATGAAGAAAATGACGTGGCAAGGAGGATGAGTGACTTGGTTGAAGTCTAGCAGATCAGGGAATAGCTGATTGAGAAGTCAAAAAGACATCAAAAGAAGATCAAGAAAGTCTTTGATAAAAAGGCAAAGTTGGATAGCTTTCAGGTTGGTGACTGGGTCCTCAAGTGGGATGCGTTCAAGGAGAAGAAGGGTAATCATGACAAATTCACCTTGTGGGCAGGACCTTCTGTCATCACTCAGGCCCACACAAACAACACCTTTTTCCTTCACAATCTTGAGGGGGAAAGTGTTTTCGATGGCCCAATCAATGGGCGTTTTCTCAAGCTTTATTTTGTTTAAGGTTGTAAAGGCCTTAGCTTTGTAAATATGTTTTTGTCTCAGTTTTCATTCTTATGCGAAATTGACTCCATGCCCAATGGAACACTAGGAGGAAGATTTGATTTTGGTTTGACTCGAAAGGTAGTGATCTACAGTTCTTGAAACCTAACAGAGAGGCTTTCATCCCTTGAAGGAGCCAGTGTTAGCCCTGAGGTGCAGCGTTGCTAGTTGGAAGACTAGAGGAAGAAGATGGTTTGCTTTGCTGTCTTGGAAAGGGCCCCCACATAAGCCATCACTCCACTCTCCCTGCTCTTCCACTTACATTCTATCCTGCTCATATCTTAACCCGACCCTCACTTCATAGAAAAACCCTCTTCCGCCTTAACCTTAACTAAATTAACCCCCGAAGAGCTTACCTTTCCATCCATATGCGCCCTCCACACATTTCTCGAGGACAACCCATACCTCCGTATTCCCTCTGCTATCAATATTCCCCCACGCTGATCCGATGGCCCGCATTTCACCCGATTGATGAAACATGCTCGATTGATCTTCGCTGTTAGATCACTCCCGCTAGATCTAACGGCTGTCGCTCATATCGCGCGGGAAACTAGCGAGAGGAATGCCCGCCTGATAAAGGCAATTTTTCTCTCTCCTCCACTGCTACGTGTCATTTTCTAAGTGGAATCGGGCGAACTCTAACGCTTACCACTAACTGCCTGATGCCTGTTCGATGGAAACCGCTCCCGCCTTAGAAAACCGTCCCCAACCGTTATTCACTGAGCACTTCTTCCGCCCGACTACCATCAAATCTATCCACTTGAGATCTAACGGCTTGGACTTAACCCACTCCCTCCATGACTGCAAACCTCATGCAATCGATCTCCTTCGTCCATTTCTCCCAATCCAGTGGCCCTTGTCTATGACTGTTTCCACTTGTCCTTTGCCACCCCGCCATTACTCTGTTCGTCTGATGTAATTCATCCAACAGCTACTCACACGTCCTCTGCCATCTTGCCATTACCTTATTGTTCCCGATTTGCACGTCCAGCTGCCTATGCACCTCATACCCTACTTCTTGTCAGTTACCCAAGGAGGAAGGTGGTTGACTCTGTCAGTATTGTGATAGTTAGGCCGCTAAACCGAATTAACTGAAAGTATGGCCGAAAGAGAAAGGACGCATCACGATACAAGCAAACAAAATTAAACAGTCATGGAGCCTCACTAGCACAATCAAGCCATCCACCTAACAGGGCAACGCTGTACCTGAATTAATTACCGTTTTCGTAATGTAAAGGGAATTGTGTCCTTGTATGCAACCAAGTAGTTAAAGACAGTGGGGATAGATTAAGGCATCTCAAGCCCTAAAAAACTCGAGAGCATTGTAAGGAGCTATAAATAGATGAAAGTAAGATGTAATCAGGGTTCAACTTCTGGAGACTATAGAGACTTTGCTACTCAAGCCTCTCATCTTCATTCATCAATAATACAAGCTTATTTTGCTGTCACATGTTCAATATCCCAATTTTCTTATGTTCTGAGCTTGCATTTGAACAAGTCGTTGAGGTTTCTTTTGTGTCTAATGCTAGATAACCATCATCTTATACCTGTGTTGATGTATTAGATTTGCAAGTTTCATTTATTTTCTGTAGCTGGTCATCATATGTTTATGTATGTATCTGCTGGTATGGTTAGTATTCTCCATTCATTCACCTAATCTACAAACTATATAACATTGGTGGTCTAAAGCCTTATAAGTTGAGGATGTTCATGCATGGCTTGAGTAATAACAGAGTCAAAGTGGTTATTTGGCTTGATCCAAACCATTATTTATTCCAATAGTTCAGAGAACAATATTGAAGATTATATGTTACTAGGCATCTCCAAGCTACAACCTAGGAGAGTTTCCTGGAGAGATAACATTAATTGGCACTGTTGTCGAGGAAAGGAGATTGAAGCTCACCTTCCTTGGGAGATGACATAGATCCAACTTTGATGATAGACAAAGTTTGGACACTATTCTGGTTGTAATAATCTATTTGGCAACTCTACTAGAGGATGAACCTCTTTGCGACTCCACTCCATAATTCTAGCTCAGTTTGGAAGGCATACTCGGAGAAATCCTCAGAAGTCACAAGCTGACCCAGTGCCTGACCCTCGAAAGATCATCAAAGAAAGAAAGGCTTTCCAAAGAGGAGCATCAGGTGCAGGTAAGCCTAAACAATGTTCTATAGATCTTCAAAAAAATCCTACAATAAAACAAATACATGCTGAGAGTATAGTATCTAATACTAGTAGCGAAAAAATCTTAGAGATATACAAAACTCCTGATTCTTTAGGTTCTTCTTTTGTTGTGAGCCAAAGGGAGCCTCACCTCCTACCCATCATATTCCTATTCTCTTATCAGTCACTCCTTAGCCCTCTGTCATTCAAACTTCCAGTACCCTTCTAGCCACCATAGCTATGGCAGGCCCACAAGCACCCACCAAAATGGAGAGAATTATAGCTGCTTGGTATGGACCTCTAGTACTGCCTGTTCCTTTGAATTCTATGCATACTGGAGAATATCAAAAATACTTGCCTAAGTTTACTAGGACAGAAGGGGTTACAACTGAAGAACATCTTGAATCATTCTATAACTATGTTGATAATGTAGAAATTAGTGAAGATGATGTATGGATGAGACTATTCGTCCAAAGCCTAGATGGAGAGGCTAGGAAATGGTTTAGGGAATTGACCCCGAGGTCTATAACAGATATCGAAGCATTAGATGATGTATTCTTAAAGAATTTGGGGGATAAGAAATATCTTCTCTACTACCATACTGTGTTTTGGAACCTAAAAAAGGAAAATGGTGAGTCACTATCTGATTTCAATAAAAGGTTTAACCGCATGTACAACAAGATGCCAGCCGAAGTGAAACCCACCCGTACCTCTACTAAACTCACCTATGCCAATGCTTTTGATTCTGACTTCTGTCTACTATTAAGAGAGAGAATATGTGCCACTTTGGCTGAGATGCATGATGTAGCCTTGGAGGTAGAATCCAACATCATGGTTGCAGAGAAACTCAAGGGACATGTTGATCGAAGGAGACAAAGGGGTGAATCTTCATCATCCTCAAATACCAAGCTAGATAATATGACCAAGATAATAGAATCATTAGCCTCTAAAATCTCTAAGCTAAAGATGGAACAACACTCTAGGAAAGGAAGAGACCCTAATGCCTCTGATTTTAGAAATCTGAAACCATACAAAAGAGCTAATGAGCAGTTGCAGGTTCCTCAAAGAAACAAAGATGCAAATGAAGACCAAAGGATAAAGACACCCTGATAGAATGTAGTCATGGATGAAGATCAGTATGAGGAAGACGATGAGATCCATTGTTTGGAAGACAAGGGCAACACCTCTTTTTTGACCCTAGCTGCATATGAAGAGTCACTATCCGAAGACCAAAAAAACCAAGAGTGGGATGGTGGGGCTGTTATGCAAATTGATGACAAACACATATACAATCTAAGGTCCAAGGTGAATACTGCCCAACAAATCCCTGTTCAGAGGGCTACCATCCCTATAATGCAACAAACTAACAAGAAAAAATGACCAACAAATGATCCCATCATTCTCAAAGCTCCAGCTCCTGAGGTAAGAGGCCCTGATAATTTCCCTTCTCCTTTCAGTTTTGAATTAGAAATCCAAAAGCTGAAAATATCTATACCTATGATGGAACTAGCCAAGAATGAATCCTTTAAGAGACCCATCCTTGAGGCCCTTGAGCTTAAAACCACACAGGCACCTAATGACTATATGACTCTACAAGATGACAAACCGACCGTTGTCCTCAGCCCAATGATTGAGCATTCTGATGACAATTCCCCATCATTCTATGTCTCCTTGACTATTCATGACAAAATCCTTCATAATTGTCTTCTAGACACCGGTGCAAGCCATAATCTAATGTCTAAGGCTGTCATGGAAGAGCTGGGCTTGGATATCACTAGGCCGTACCATGAGTTGTTTTCTTTTGACTCTAGAAAGGTGAAATGTTTGGGGTTGATCAAAGACCTAGCCATCACCTTGTCTCAGTTGCCCATGAAGAGCATGATGATGGATATTGTGGTAGCAGATGTCCCCCCCAAGTTTGGCATGTTAATTTCAAGAGGATGGATTAAAAGATTAGGTGGGACATTACAGAATGACTTGTGCTATGCCACCATCCCAGTCTTGGAGGTGAAAGCAGGATATTATACAGAGAGACTCAGTTAGCTTATATCATCAGTGATGAAAAGAATCCTACTAATAATCCCATCTGTGCTATTGATACTAATTTTGGGTCATGTATTCTTCAAGTAGAAAAATCACAGTTGGCCTCCATGCAGCTTAGAAAGCCGGTTTGTCATATCAAAGAGGAGGAAGGCCCACAAATCTGGAATATGTTCTTTGATGGAGCTTTCTCTAAAGAAGCTATAGGAGCAGGTGTAGTTCTTGTATCTCCACACAAGAATACATACATCTATCTTTCAAGTTAACCTTTCAGGTCACCAATAACATCGCAGAATACGAAGCCCTGATGTTAGGCCTAAATGTTGCTAAAGAAATGGGCATCAAAAATCTGAAAGTATTTGGAGATGAAGATCTGACTATCCAACAGGTGAACAAGACATTCCAAGCAAAACACCCCAGGTTGAAGGCACACAGAGATTAGGTATGGAAGCTCAAGGATTCTTTCAATAGCTTTAGTATTTCGTACATCCCTAGAGCTAAGAATTAGCTTGCTGATTCCCTTGATGTGTTTGCGAGCACTTTTATCGCTCCTTTGCCTCCTAAGTTGACTTATGAAGTCCAAGTGAAATACAGACCGTCCTTGCCTGACAATGTCAAGTACTGGAAAGTTTTTAAAGATGATGATAAAGTCAATAGGTTTCTACAGGTTATTAATGAATTCTTTGAAATGCAAATTGACCAAGAGAATGAAGCCATTGAGGAATGTAACCAGTCCAAGCTAAGAGACAAAATTGGCCAGGATAGTATTGTGTAGCTGCCTAGTAATCATATACCCAAAGGATTGGTGCCCCTAGAGAGGTTGTTTGACCATAATGATGTACCGTGTATTCCTGCCAAAAGGGAAGTGGTCTACAGTTCAGAAACATAATATAGGGAGTCCATTCCATCCAAAATATATCAATTTGTCCACTCACCTGCCCTCTGCCCAAAGCTCTGAGTATTGCACCCTCATGAAACAATTTGTTGATGTATTTTCTTGGGAATACAACGATCTTAAAACCTATGACACCAGCATTATTCAACACAAGATTCCACTGGAGAAGAACACCATTCCCTTCAAATAGAAATTGAGGCTAATTAACCCTCTCTTGTTACCTTTGATTGAAAAGGAGATCAAGAAGTTGCTAAATGCCAAAATAATAGTTCCCCTAAGGTACTCGAAATGGATAGCCAACCTTGTGATAGTGAGGAAGAAGAATGGAGAAATTAGGTTTTGTGTTGATTTCAGGAATTTGAACAAGTGCTCTAAGAAAGACAACTACCCCCTGCCCAAGATGGAACATTTGCTGCAAAAAGTTTCAGGGGTTAGAATCATGTCTTTCTTGGATGGATTTTTAGGCTACAATTAGATTGTCGTACACCCAGAAGACCAAGAAAAGACTGCATTCGCTACTCCTTGGGGCACTTTCATGTACTCTAAGATGCCTTTTGGATTGATGAACACTGGGGCTACTTTTCAGAGGGCCATGGACATAGCCTTTGTGGGAGAGAAGGACATGTTTTTCCTTATTTATCTTAATGACATAACAGTTTTCTCCAGTAGTCACAAGGATCATTTACAACACTTGAGGAAGGTGTTCCTAAAGTGTAGGAGGTTTGGAATTTCAGTAAATCGAAATAAGTCACATTTTGCTCTTGAAGAAGGCAATCTTTTAGGGCATATTGTTTCTGCTGCAGGTGTCAAATTTGATTGAGAAAGAGTTCAAGCAATACAAGCATTGTCCATCCCAAGGTCAAAAAGGGACATTCAATCCTTTCTGGGTAGAATTAACTTTGTAAGGAGATTTATTCCAAACTTTGCAGAGCTAGTGAAGCACATCCTTCCATGCTAAAAAAGGGGTCAAAGATAAAATGGATAGAGGTTGCAAGATCTTTCAAAGCCATCAAAAGAGCTATCATGGAAGCTCCCACTTTAATCAATGCAGACTACACCAAGGAGTTTTATATCTTCTCTTTTGCTTCTTATGATACACTTGCAGTTGTCTTGTTGCAGAAAACCAGTGAAGATGTAGAGCACCCAGTTGCCTTCTTCAGCAAAACATTGAGGGATGTTGAATTAAGGTATGACCTTATTGAAAAACAGGCATATGCTCTTATAAAGCCCTTAAAGGCATTTCAAATTTACATTCTGCATTCCAAGGTGGTTGCCTATGTGCCTTCTACTTCAGTAAAGGATGTCCTAACCTAGCCAGATGTTGATGGAAGAAGAACCAGATGGATTTCAAAACTCATAGAATTTGATATTGAGGTGAAATCTTGTGGCAAATACCGGAGGTTTACAGGAAGACAACAACTAAAATCCCTGCCCTTGAATCCCATACACACTAATAGTCCCTTCCAACAGTGGGGTTTAGATTTCATAGGGGAGATCAATCCACATTCTAGTGGCCAACACAGGTGGATTTTAGTAGCCACTAACTATTTTACCAAACAGATTGAAGCTATACCCACTAAGAAGGTTGATCACCAGATTGTCATGAAGTTCCTAACCGAGAATATTTTCATTAGATTTGGTTGCCCAACCAAGCTAGTCACTGATAATGCAGCAACTTTCAAAGTGAAGGAATTGGTGGACCTATGTGAATCACTGGGCATTCAATTAGTGCATTCTACCTCATACTATCCTCAAGGCAATGGCTTGGCTGAATCATCAAATAAGAGCTTGGTAAGAATAATCAAAAAACTGCTGGAAGACAACAAAAGGAGCTGGGATTCGAAGCTAAAGCTTGCACTGTGGGTTGACAGAGTGACCACCAAGAAATCCATAGGGAACTCTCCATTCAAGCTGGAGTATGGTATTGACGCTGTTTTTCCTATCCAATTGACCCTTCCTGTGGCCAAGTTCTTGCAAGAGGAGCTGGATGAAGAAAATGATATGGCAAGGAGGATGAGTGACTTGGTTGAAGTCCAACAGATCAGGGAACAACTGATTGAGAAGTCAACAATACATCAAAAGAAGATTAAGGAAGTCTTTGATAAAAAGGCAAAGTTGGACAGTTTTCAGGTTGGTGACTGGGTCCTCAAGTGGGATGCTTTCAAGGAGAAGAAGGGTACTCATGGCAAATTTGATGCCTTGTGGACAAGAACTTTTGTCATCACTCAGGCCCACACAAAAAACACCTTTTTCCTTCACAATCTAGAGGGGGAAAGTGTTTTCGATGGCCCAATCAATGGGCGTTTTCTCAAGCTTTATTTTGTTTAAGGTTGTAAAGGCCTTAGCTTTGTAAATATGTTTTTGTCTCAGTTTTTATTTTTATGCAAAATTGACTCCATGCCCAATGGAACACTAGGAGGAAGATTTGATTTTGGTTTTACTGGAAAGGCAGTGATCTACAGTTCTTGAAACCTCACAGGGAAGCTTTCATCCCTAGAAGGAGCCAGTGTTAGCCCTGAGGTGTAGCGCTGCTAGTTGGAAGACTAGAGGAAGAAGATGGTCTGCTTTGCTGTCTTGGAAAGGGCCCCCACATGGGCCATCACTCCACTCTCCCCGCTCTTCCACTTACATTCTATCCCACTCATATCTTAACCTAACCCTCACTTCATAGAAAAACCCTCTTCCGCCTTAACCTTAACTAAATTAACCCCGGAAGAGCTTACCTTTCTGTCCATACGTGCCCTCCGCACATTTCTCGAGGACATCCCGTACCTCCGTATTCCCTCCACCATCGATCTTCCCCCCCACCGATCCGACGGCTCGCGTTTCACCCGATTGACGAAACATGCTCAGTTGATGTCTGTCATTAGATCACTCCTGCTAGATCTAATAGTTGTTTCTCATATCACGCGGACAACTAGCGAGAGGAAAGCCCACCTGATAAAGGTGGTTTTTCTCTCTCCTCTACTGCTACGTGTCATATGCTAAGTGGAATCAGGCAGGCTCTGACACTTACCACTAACCGCTCCCACCTTAGAAAACTGCCCCCGACCGTTATTCACCGATCACTTCTTCTGCCCGACTACCATCAGATTTGTCCACCCAAGATCTAACGGATCAGATTTATCCCACTCCCTCCATGACTGCAAACCTCATGCAATTAATCTCCTACATCCATTTCTCCCGATCTAGTGGCCCTCGTCCATGACTGCTTTCGTTTGTCCTTCACCACCCTGCCATTACTCTATCTGTTCGATGTACTTCATCCAAAAACTACCCGCTCATCCTCCACCATCCTGCCATTACCCTGTTCTTCCTGATTTGCACGTCCAGCCGCCCATGCACCTCATACTCTACTTCTTGTCAGTTACTCGAGGAGGAAGGTGGTTGACTCTGTTAGTATTGTGATAGTCATGTTGCTAAATTGAATTAACTGAAAGTATGGCCGAAAGAGAAAGGACACAACACGATACAAGTAAACAGAATTAAATAGCCATGGAGCCTCACTGGCACAATCAAGCCAGCCATCTAATAGTGCAACGCTGTACCAGAATTAATTACCGTTTTCGTAATGGAAAGGGAATTGTGTCCCTGTACGCAACCAAGTAGTTAATGACAGTGGGGATAGATTAAGGCACCTCAAGCCCTAAAAAGCTCGAGAGCATTGTAAAGATCTATAAATAGCTGAAAGTAAGATGTAATCAGGGTTCCACTTTTGGAGACTATAGAGACTTTGCTACTCAAGCCTCTCATCTTCATTCATCAGTAATACAAGCTTCTTTTGCTGTCATATGTTCAATATCCCAATTTCTCTTCTGTTCTGAGCTTGCACTTGAACAGGCCATTCAGATTTCTTTTGTGTCTGATGCTAGATAACCATCATCTTATACTTGCGTTGATGTATTAGACTTGCAAGTTTCATTTACTTTATGTAGCTGGCCATCATATGTTTATGTATGTATCTACTGGTATGATTAGTATTCTCCATTCATTCACCTAATCTACAAACTATTGAGCATTGGTGGTCTAAAGCCTTGTAGGCTGAGGATGTTCATGCATGTCTTGAGTAATAATAGAGTCAAAGTGGTTATCTGGTTTGATCCAAACCATTATTTATTCCAATAGTTCAGAGAACAATATTGAATATTATATGTTACCAGGCATCTTTGATCTACAACCTAGGAGAGTTTCCTAGAAAGATAACAATAACCACGCATATCTCTGTGATTTTTGGATGGGTAGTAGCAGAGGCAAGTTTTGATACACATCTCTGAGATTTTGGTGAATAGAAGACAACAAGGATTCAGATCATCTATATTTTCGGTGAAGGATAAGACTATAGTTTTGTGGAAGGGAATTCAGATCCCTCTCAAATGTAGATCATAGTGGCAGTGAAGAAGTATATTGATCTCTGTATTGACCATAGTCTAAAACTCTTGAAGTAGTCACAGTTTCCTGTTATGCTACAGTGATTCGGTATTATCACTGCTAGAAGAATTCGATCTCTCATGGAAGAAAGGTCACAATAGATCTCATTGTTGTTAGAAAGAAGGAATGATTCATTGGTATATTAGAAGGCAACGAAGATGATTCAATGTCTAAAGTTTAAGGAACCCATAAAAATAAATCAAGAAGGAGGACTTGTGTCTTGATCAGGGAGTGGCTAATAGGTCAATGGTCTTGGTCTTGGTGCTCATCAATTGGAATATCTATAAGAAGAAATTGTGTGGGTTTTCCTCTCAGAGAGTGAGAGGTTTTGGCCTTGGATGATAGCCTACATGATGTGTCTCTTGTCTATTTATGTTCATGCATTGGTTACTGTTTGATGAAGAAGAACACTAATAATCTAACATGAAGAAGATCCTAATGTAAACAAGTATAAAGAAATCACAAACAATCGCTAATAGAAGAGAAATCACCTAATTCTAATGCCCTATATTTCTCAACACCGTATCAAAGCTAAGGTGTTAAAGTCAAAGGAAGGGCATATAATCAAAGAGACATTTAAGGATTGAGTTTCAAGAAAGGCATCAAAGCAAGTCGAAGGCTATCAAAGCTAAAGATCAAGATCTACATTGAAGAATCAAACCCTATATCAAAGAAGCAGTCTACAACAACAAGAGATTTGATCCTATGGCCATAATCAAAATACCACAAAGACCCTCATCAAGTTATCTACAAAGCAAGGTAGCTCGAAGTACTTTAAATTTGACACAATCTTGCAGAAAGTCAAAATCCTAGAAGCATTCTTGGTCTACACTACAAGATAAGTCGAAGTATATTGAAGGCAAGAAGGCATTATCATGATCTCCAAAGCTATAAGGTAAGTTCCCTCTTATTGAAGAAAGTATCCTCTCCTTGACCTTGAAGAAGATTATCCAAGGAAGCAGAAAATACATCTTCGTCAAACATCATCAAAATGATCAAGTAGAATATTTCATCTTCACTTTTCAAGTAAGTATATTTCATTCTTTAATTAAACATGGTAAAATGAATTTGTATATGTAAGGAGATCTATAAGTTGTAGGGTCATCGAAATTCCTTGCATGAAAAAGGAGGATAAACATATTCCTCGAAGAAAGGGAAGTCATTGAACACATCAATGAAAAAGGTCTCCTTTGAATTCATGGAAAGGGAGTCTTATGAAAGATCCCCTCATGAAGCAATATTGGATACTTCAAAGAAATGTATATGATAAGATCATAAGAATATTATCTGAAGATGCGATAAAGAAGGTCACATGAATTAGATCTTATCCACACAAAATTGAAGGTATCAAAGAATGAAGGGATGTCTTCATAAGCTCTCAACCATGAGATATGGGAAAGATGATAAGAAGATAATTCTAAATGCAGTAATTGATGAACAAGGTAACAAAATATCCATGAGGATAAGAAATTTACCTCGTTCGACAACTTGTGCATTTCTATGCAAAATAGAAGAAGACAAGTTGTGGGCAAAAGCCTTGAAGGTTAAAAGACTCAATCATTTGCTGGAAGGAAAGGGAAGTTTGGAAAATTTGGTCCTCAAGAAAATAAAGAAGAGCATATTTGAGATTCAATGCTATGGATGTAAAGACTATGGACATTACAAAAAATATTTTCTTAAAGGGACAATATAAAAATAAGAGACCCATATCATCGAAGAAGTGGAGGAAGCTGAAAAGAAGAAGTCTAAGGAAATAGGAAGTAAGAGATCTCTACTATGTATGGATATTATCCCTCACAAAGGGTCTTGACATAGCTTCTAAATATTATGTTATTTGATATGGCTATAATAAATAATAAGATGCATCGTGGCATCATTAGAAACAAGAGCTCATGACATCACCATAGGAAACATGAAGGATGTTTGATAGTCAAATTTGAAGGATATAGCTCTTGGTGACCTCATTGAAAGATCAAAGGAATAAGTCATTCAAGATAAGTCTCATCATACATTAGTTTAAAAGGGAAACATCTGCTGAATAAGGATATGCGAAATGGAATCCTCATTGGAGAATTCACCGATCTAGAGAGGAAGAAAGTGTTTCATTAGGAACTCCAACTTGTGGAGTTCATGGGATGATGGTATGATGACATGAGAGACAAATCAGATCAAGGGGTTGAAGATATTTTCAATGAAGAAAGTTGTTGAAAGAATCCTAGATGACCCAAAGGTAAATGAGGTATGTATGCTTGTATTTATATATTATAATGTCATGTCGTATGGTTGTACATAACAAGGATCACTACTTCTATTTGAAGAAGCATGATCAAAGGAAAGGAATCTCCTCCTATGAAATAATGCCAGAGGGAATGAGTCACACTAAATGAAATAAACATAATATCTCCTCATATGAAGTATGAGGTGGTTCACTATGATTGAGGAACTCTGATTGGAAGCTCCTGGGAAAGAAACATGTGAAGAAAGGAAGGAAGAGATCGTGAGATATGGAACCATGGTAAAAGAATTCAACATCCGGTGACTAGAATATCTCCCAGAAAGATGTGAAGACTCTTATGGAAATTGAAAAAAGATAGAGACCCTTGACAATGGATATTTGTGGGAGATGTGTCAATCTGCATGCATGATGTTGATACCCACAAAAAGATGTCATGGTGAAAGATCATCACAAAGGTAATTTTGATTTAATGTGTTGATTAATTATTTTTGAACTAATATTTAGATGAGCTTATGTAGGACTACCAAAGGGAAATCTGTGGATGACTTCCAAATGGACCATATAGAAGGATGTAATGTTTATCTGAAAAATATTGCATCGGAGCAGGATGACAGGAAGCAACACCAGATGGAAAATCTAATGGATCACTTTATGATGAGTTAAGGACATGAATAACTCATGGATAAAAGTGATGGATGATCTATACCCTATGTATAAGTTCCCAAAATATGAAGATTGCTTGATAAAGAAGACATCCATGACATTGAAGGAAGGATCTCTTCAAGCAATTGATTGTTCGAGGATCTCCACATGAGGAGTTGTGATAAGTCCCTGTTTAAGAGGGAGCCTGAAAAGAAGTCTTACTTGGAAGAAACGTGGAAATTCCTAAGCAGGGATCTTAGGCACATTCCTTTGTGATAGGAATTATTACATTCCTTTAATGGAATATGTCCTCCTAGTTTGAAAGGGCGAGATAGACATGTCGTTCTGGTCTTCACCTGGGAAGACAGAGTGGGGGGTTGTGTAATAAATTGGCATTCGATACTCTTTGAAGATGAGATAAGGCATCCAACATTAAGAGTAGTCATGGAGGACCGGTAGTCTTTGTGGGACTGGGGAGTCCAAGAAAAGAATAGTCCTCATGGAGCATATCCTGAGAGAACCTGCGTGGGGTATTTTCCAAGAGAGACAATGATGAGTGTGTCTATAAATCATTGGTCTCGCCGATTTTGAGCTCAAACCTTGTGGAGAGATGGAGTTGTTAGTTAAGGCCTTGCTATATAACAATCTTGGTTGATATGATGCTATAAAAATAAGTTACAAATCCGATTTCTTCTTATGACAGATAATTCAAATTGAGAAAGTCCATGTACCATTATGAATACCTCCCTAGTTAAGAGGGAGTGTTGAAAAGTGTAACTAGATTCAGTATCCATAATGACATGTAATTGTGACTTTTGTAAATGATTTAATGAAGAAAATAAAATTATTTTTGTAAGCCTTGCTTCATGGGTTTCATGAGCAAGAAAATTTTATTTTTAGATGGCTCCCATTGAGAACCTTAGGATTTGTTATTAAGGTTAAAGAATTAATGTCATGTATGAAGATATCTTCTTGAGCATGTATAAAATGTATGAGTCAATTGCATTTTCAAATAGCCCTCCAAAAGACAAGCACAATTCTCCTCTTTCTATGTCGGCCTACAAGATGATATAATGGCTCATCTCGACTCATTCAAGAAGACACAACCATTCGATGCTAATGTCAAATTAATGTATATAGACCAATCACTATAAATAGGGTGAAAACGCGCCACATGAAATAAATTTCACAAGTTTGGATCCTTTTGTAGTTTTTGGTGGGAAGTTATAGTGAATAATTTGGATGTCTAATCACAGTGCAAAATTCGGATGGGTAAAGACAACGAGGAGATCTAGGGACAAAACCACGTATATCTCTATGATTTTCAAATGGTTAGCAGCAGAGGCAAGTTATAATACATATCTCTGAGATTTTTGTGAATAGAAGACAACAAGGATTTAGATCATCTATATTTTCGATGAAGGACAAGGCTACAGTTCTGTGGAAGGGAATGCAGATCCCTCTTAAATGTAGATCACAGTGGTAGTGCAGAAGTATATTGGTCTCTGTATAGACCACAATCCAAAGCTCTTGAAGTAGTCACAGTCTCGTGTTATGCTACAATGATTCAGTACTATCGTTGTTGAAAGAATTTGATCTCTCATAGAAGAAAGGTCACAGTAGATCTCATTGTTGTTACAAATAAGGAAGGGTGTGTTGGTATATTAGAAGGCAACGAATATGATTCAATGCCTAGAAAAATAAATCAAGAAGGAGGAGGAGGACTTGTGTCTTGATCAAGGAGTAGCTAATAGGTCAAGGGTCTTGGTGTTGGTACTCGTCAATTGAAATCTCTATAAGAAGAATTTGTGTGGGTTTTCCTCTCAAAGAGTGAGAGGTTTTGGCCCTGGCTCATAGCCTACATGATGTGTGTCTTGTCTATTTATGTTCATGCATTAATTACTGTTTGATGAAGAATAACACTAATAATCTAACATGAAGAACATCCTAATCTAAACAAGTATAAAGTGATCACAAATAGTCACTAATAGAAAAGAAATCACCTAACGTTATGCCCTAGATTTTTCAACACAAAGTACCCATGATTTCAACCTCACTAAAATAAAATGAAGCTATGTATCCCAAATGCACATTCATACCTGCACATATAAATAGTTGATTTATGTTAGCCATAACTGTTGTGTTATTCAACAATTCAACCCACTATGTTCAATAAATGACACCCAACCCATTAAAATTCCCATTAAAATAGATCAGATCAAAGCACATGGATCAACCATAAAAAATTTCCATCCATTGGATCACATCCAAATCAATTAAGATCATACATTCAAAATTGAGAGATTGCAATCCATGTCAATCCTTGCTACCAATCAAATTCAAGTGCAAAAAACTATAAAAGAAATTCAACATTTGCTGAAGTTGCATTTATAACATTCAAACTATTCGCCATCTCTGGAGACATACCATCACAAAACATTTCACAGTATATTCAGGTTATTTGTTTCAATTTTTGCCTTGTATAATTAAGGTAATTATCATAGTTTTTTTTTTTTAATTTCTCATAATGGTGGATCTTTGTCCAAATTGATTGAAGCTTACAAGTATTTATTTCAAATTTACATATTGGTTGATATTTATTCTAAGTCATTTCCTCTTACTTCGTTCTTACTATTCGTTGAATTTAAAAAGAGTACAAAAATGAACAAGTGTTCTAAAGTATCCAAAGAAAATAGTCAACACCAATCTCCTATGACTACTTTAAACAAACAAATGACTACTATCAACAACCAAATCATAAATTTCACTTCAAATTTCGGACCTCAACATATTGTTCTTTACCTTTATACATGTAATGTTGTTGATCTAGGTGGATATTGGTGGCCACCCACCTATTCCACCTAGACCTCCAGCTGGTTTCGTTCATTTCCTTGAATATAGAAACATTTACTATTTTCAGATGTTTTTTGGGTCCTAAACTTCTGGAGTTGTTTTGACCCCCTAAACAACATTTTTTGAGGCCTATAGCAGTCTACAACTACAATATTGTGACAAATCCTATAGTACTTAGAGATATCTTTCCAATAAGGTGTCTTACGCACCAAACAAAGATCATATGACAAAGTTAGGATCCCGAGAAGATGGTTGCCCAACTAACCCCAACAGGGCCCACAAAATATTGGTGTTTCGTCTCATGGGGTTAGGGTTTTGATTGTTTATGGTTTTCCTTTGTTGTTCAATAATAAAAAGGCCATTGAGCCTCATTGTAACATAGTTCAGAGGCATGTAGTCACCACATATTTTCTAAGAGATAAGCTACCATCGCTCGAGCTAGTTTATTTCCATTATGTGTGTAAGCATATTTCAATTCTTTGATATTAATGAAATGAAGTTTTATTTTTGTTGCATCTCTGTGTTTATGTTTATATCTGTACTTTGTTGTGTTCCTGTATAATTCTAAATCAATGGTATCATAGTGTTATTCTCTTTCTTTGTTTTTATTTGCATGTCCCTATTGAGGTAAGGGTATAAGGAGTTATGGCTCGAATTGATTGTGTATATTTTTATTGTAGATTAAAACTGATTATGTAATATCTAGAACAAAAGATTTGAATCTACTCTACTCATCAACGGAAACAAAAATTGGTTAATGAAATCACAAAGCAGCAAAGGAAGAATTTCAATCGCACATAACATAATATTTATCTTGGGAAAGCAACAGTTAAAAACCATACTATTTGTATATTGCATTAACCAGAAAATCTGAGAAGAAAATAAAATGCTTGTTCAAACTAAACAATCTCTGCACAAGTACAAACTATCTCATTGCTTCACAAACCGGCTAAAGCCAATACTTAGCCAAATCTGATTCCTTCCAAGCTTCTACTTTATTGCGCAATTTCCAAGGGAATTAGCCCATATTTAATTGGGAAATTCCCCACTCATAACTGTGCAATCCATCCATAGACCTTATATTGATTGCATGTATCACATGTTTAATTTGGATGAATTTACAACTGATAGTACACTGTCCATAAACTCTAATCTCAACTGGGTCTTCCTCTGAACTGACATGCATGAGTTATTTTTGAGTCAATTATCAGTTATCCGATTGATCACTGCATGTGAATTAAATCGAATTTAATTCACTTCACCACTCACTAGTTCCTCCAACAGTTAAAACTAGTTTAACTGAATTTAACTCAGATAAACTGAATTAAAGAATTACAACTCAATAAGAATGCAGTTAGGGCCCCTAAAAACTCTACATGACTCTAGATAGACTTACAACTCAAATTTATTGAGTCAAATAATTCAAATTAACTTAGTTAATGGCTACAAGTTTCTATGAGAATAGAATTAGAATTTAATTCCCAATTTAATTCAAGGACAAATTAAATTAGGATTTTCTTGTTGTGATTTTTAACTCCCCTTCTCAATGAGAAAGGGATTATCTTGTACCTCAATCCTGCCTTTGTGAAACTCAAATTTTCATCTTGATGATGCCTTTGTCAAAATATATGCATCATACTCCTCTGTAGGAATGAGGGAAAATTTTAGGGGCTAATATTTGTAAGTGGGTTAATTTTCCATGCTTTTTCCAAAAAAAAAGATTCGCCAATTTCCATTTTTTTCTAAAAATGATATTCCAAAATTTTACAGTATAAAATTATTTTACCTTACAAATTGCCAAAATTTTTCAAACACTATATAAAATCACTATAAAGTTGAATATTTTTACAAAATTACCTTCAAACATTTTATACTTTGCATGTTAGTGACTAGTAAGATTCACCAAGGTTTCTAAACTTTAACATAAATTTCCATCCTTAAAATTTTCCTTGGTAGGAATGTACTCCAACAACATGATTCTCCTCTACACACAATCATGAAGATGGTGATATGAGATGTCAATATGCTTGGGTCGATCATGAAAAATTGGATTCTTAGAGAGTTTGATACAACTATGGTTGTCACAGTAAATCACAATTGGATGCATCTGTTGACCAAACAAACCAATGAGAATCTTCCTCATCCAGATAGCCTCATAAGTTGCTTGACTAGCAACCATGTACTCTACCTCAGTTGAACTGAGTGCAATTGATCTTTGCTTCCTGTTGTACCAAGAAACTGCTACTGACCCAATACTGAGGATTCCCTCTGATGTGCTTTTCCTGTCAGATGGACTCCCTACCAAATATGCATTTGTGAAGCCTTGAAGCTTCACTCCCTCTGTCCATTTGTAGCAAATACCAAATTGAGTGGTGCCTCTGAGGCATGTCAACACATGTTTAGTTGCATTCCAATATAATTTGGTTGACTTAACCATGGCTTGACTAAGCTGGTTAATTTCATAACACATGTTCAATCATGTGCTCACTAAATACATAAGTGAACCCACAAGCTGTCTATAAAAACTATCCTCCACTACTTCACCTGAAGTAGCATCCTCCTTCCTCAAGTTACCAACTGGGAGTCTCCATGGGTTTAGTGCTCTCCATGTGGAACTTCTTCAGTATCTCGTTGGAATAATTTCCTTGAGAGAGCAACAGTTCCTCATCTCCTTGCCATACTTCCACACTGAGAAAGTAATGCGTGAGCCCCAAGTCCTTCATCTCAAACTCTCTTGCAAGATCCTCTTGGAAAGACTTGATCAACTTCTCATCACCTATCAGAATCAAATCGTCGACATATAAAAGAATAATCAACACTTTTCATTTGACCACAACATGGTAAAGGTTCGCATCTACTTCACTTTTGGTGAAGCTCAACCTGGTGAAATAGATGTCAATCCTGATGTACTAAGCACAAGGTGCTTATTTCATTCCATACAATGCTCTCTTGAGTTTGCACACATGCGACTCTCTATTGAAGGTCTCAAATCCTTCAGGCTGCTCAATATAAACCTCTTGCTCAATCGTGTCATTGAGGAATGTTGTCTTTACATCTATGGGATGTATATTCCACCCCATCTGTGCTGACAATGATAGAATAGATTTGATTGATGAGAACCTTTCTATAGGAAAAAAATTCTCATCGTAATCAATTCCCTCTACCTAAGAGAACGCTTTGGCCACAAATATGGCCTTGTGTTTCTCCATACTCCCATCTTCTACTTGCTTTACCTTGTAAATCCATCTGGAACTCACCACTGACTTGTTTGCTAGTCTTGGGACCACCTCCCAAACATTTTTTATGATAATGGAGTCATACTCCTCAACCATGGCATCAACCCACACTAGTTTATGCACTGCTTCCTCGAATGAGGATGGCTCAATCTCTACACTCTCGCTCATCAAAGCCATGTAGCCAGTGTACCTCTCTGGTGGCCTCCTTTATCTACGCTGTGATGTGGGTACCCCCACATTCTCTCTAGTATCATGAAATAACTCGCCAGCCTCTCTTGTGCACTTTCTCCCATATCTAGAAGTCTCTACATGAGTGGGTGTTTCCACTCCCTACTCCTCTGCATGTGGCTTCGCCACATCATCCTGAGGTTCCTCCTTTGGAGCTAAAATCTCCTCAACTGCATGTAGTTGAAGCTCCCTCTCAAGGGAAAATCTGATGGCCTTCTCTTCATCGAAATTCACATCTCTGCGAACCACTGATATCCTGTTGGTTGGCAGGTACACCCAATAGTTGTGAGGTGTATCAGTGTACCCCACAAATATGCCCAACTCAGTTGTTGGCTCTAATGTTTTCCATGCATATTTGCTAACATGGCAGTAGACTGATGAACCAAACATCCAAAAGTGTGTCACATCTGATTTCTTCCTTGAAAAATCCTCTTCTAGTGTACTCATCCCGATAATTCGATAAGGGCTTCCGTTCTTCAAATAAACAGTTGTGTTGCATGCTTCAGACCACAATACTTCTGTTCTTCCTTTCAACCACCCCATTCTGATGTGGTTTATGAGGTGCTATCAATTCCCGTTGAATGTCATATGTTGCAAAAAATTTCTTGAATTCATTCGACACATACTCTCCACTATTATCACTTCTGAGATATTTAACTTTCCTGCTAGTATATTTCTCGACTAGTGCTTTAAATTCACAAAACTTAGAAAATGTATGATCTTTCTTATGCATGAAAAGAATCCAACACTTACGAGAAAAATCATCAACAAATATTACATAATACCTGTGCTTGGCCGTGGATGTTGTTAATAAAAGTCCACACGCATCTAAGTGAACTCAATCAAGGATTGCTTGCACTCAATTGTCTTGGCCATGAAAGGAAGCTTTGGTGTACTTCCCCAATGTACACCCTTTGCATGTGACTCTCTGCTTTAGTTTACCCTTGCGAAGTCCTATAGAAATTTTCTACATGATCTTCAAATCTCTGTGGTGCAAGTGACCAAATATTCTATGCCACAACTCACCAATATCTCAGCTCTGTACCTTCTCTACTTTAGTGCTCAAAGCAACACAGTCTTCTACCTCCAATTTGTAAAGGTTCTTAACTCGAACCACGATCTGCTTCACCTATCTTGTGGTTATGTGACGAAGGAAAGCTTTTCCCTTACAAAATATCACATCATAACCTCTATCCTCTGACATGGAAACAGAAACCAAGTTCTTCTGCAAACTCAGAACATACATGACATCTCTCAATGTGAGGGGAGAACCACACTCCCTGTGAAAGGTAACAATATCGATGCCTGTTGCATTGTACCTCCCATCATCACCCATCTCGATATGCATTTGGAGATCCTTCTCCTCCAAGTTACTGAAGATCTCTTTGTTTTTGGTCATATGGAATGAAGCTCCACTATCCAGGTACCACACACTGCCCATCACAGATGACACCATGCAAGTGATGAGGGTAAAATCCACTTCAAATTGCGAAGTAAGTGCTTCACTTGCTGCTCCTCTTGAGAGCTTCTTACCGGCCTTCTTGTGTGGACACTTTGTGGAATAGTGTCTGAGCTCGTGACAGTGAAAACACTTCATTTTCGACATGTCCTTATTCTTGCTGCCTTGATTGGAATATGATTTGGAATGGGATTAATTACCCTTCCCTGTATTCGCCTTCCCATCTAACGCACAGTTATCCTCATCATCATGATTTGATGAGGATCTGTCTTTGGTGTTTCTCCGAATCTCTTCATGTACCAAGCGTTCCACAATCACTCCCACTTTGGTAGCTTCTCCCTCCCATTAACCAAATATTGATAGTTGTGCCAACTTTTGGGAAGTCCTAGAAGTGTCAGGCTCACCATATCGTCTTCTGAAATAGTAACCTTGACACTCTCAAGCTCATCTCGACATTAGGTGAACTTGGTCAACTACTTCGAAACTGAGTTGCCCTTCTCCATCTTGATCTTTCTCAGCTTGTCCTTCAGCGCCAACTTCCTGTGGTCACTGCTATTTTGAAATAGTTCTGTCAATTCCTTCCACATTGCAAATGGAGTTTCCCTTGCATGGAGATTCGAGACAATATGATCTTTATCTCCTTCTAGGATAATTCTTCTCACCTTTTCCACACACTTTCGCCATTCAACCAGATCTTTAGCACCAGATGATGGAGCCTTCGAGATATCATGATATATGAATTCCTTTAGCTCGTTGTTTTCCAACACTTCCTCCATCTTGTCCTTCCAAACTATGTAATTCGAGCTTCCCTCCAGGGCATACTCAAGTCTCAAACTGTAGAACGACATCTTGCTAACTCTGAAGTATGAAAATGCAAATTTGATTTCACCTGCACAACAAACTCATATTCTCCTCTTCTATAGTGATTTCATCTACGATACCATGTACATTTTTAATGTAAATTCAAGCTTCTTATGTAATATGCTAGAGCAAAAGACTTGAATCTACTCTACTCATCAACAGAAGCAAGAATTAATCGATGAAATCATAAAGTAGAAAAGGAAGAATTTCAATCACACATAACACAATATTTATTTGGGGAAAGCAACAACTAAAAACCCCACTATCTATATATTGCATTAACCAAAATATATGAGAATAAAATACAATGCTTATTCAACAATCTCTGCACAAGTAAAAACTATCTCATTGCTTCACAAACCATCTCAAGCCAATACTTACCCAAATTTGTTGCCATCCAAGCTCCTACTTCATTGCATAGTTTTCAAGGGAATTGGCTCATATTTAATAGGGAAATTCATCATTCATAACTGCGCAATCCATCCATAGGCCTGCTATTGATTGCATGCATCACCTATTTAATTTAGATGAATTTACAACTGATAGTACATTGTCCCTGAACTCTAATCTCAACTGGGTATTCCTCTGAACTGACATGCATGAGTTATTTTTGAGTGAATTATCAGTTATCTGATTGATCATTGCATATGAATTAAATCCAATTTAATTCACTTGACCACTCACTATTTCCTCCAATAGTTAGAACTAGTTTAACTGAACTTAACTTAGTTAAAATGAATTAAATATTTACAAGTCAATAAGAACTCAACCTGGGCCCCTAAAATTTAGGGATAACTCTACATGACTCTAGATAGACTTCGAACTCGAATTTAGTAATCCAACTAAGTCAACTGAACTTAATTAACTGCTACAAGTTGCTATGAGAACAGAATTACAATTTAATTCCCAATTTAATTCAAGAACAAATTAAATTAGGATTTTCTTGTTGTTGTTTTTAACAAGTTGAACCTTTCTAAGACCATCCTCGCAAAACCCGATGGTCTCCCATGGCGGAAGAAAAGAAAGAGAAGGGACTAGGAGATCCTTTCAAAATATTGCTCGAGGAATCCCTCAAGTGACATAGGAATATGATGATGGATAAATTTTCCCAGATCCTTAGGCAGCCACCCACAAGTGATGCATCTTCATCCAGCAGTCACTCTGAGGAGCCACTCCTTTTAAGGTACAAGTTAACATTGAAATTCCCATATTTGAAGTCTAGATAGATGCAGACGTCGTAGATATATGGTTAAATCTATTGTAAGAATATTTTTTGGTTCATGAATTTTCTAATCGGGAAAAGATTACTTTTGCACTCCTTAAAATTGCCCCCTATGTCAAGGATTGGTGGGAAAACTATTGTGAACAAAAGAACAAGAGGGAATCCTCCTTATTTTCAATCATACCCACATGGAATTCTTTCCGAAATGCCATCAGGGAACAATATTACCATGTCGGGAGCTATGAATACAAATACATAAAGTGGACCACACTACGGTAGGGAAGGGACCAGATGTTTTGGAGTTCACAAATTTTTTTCATACCCTTTGCATGAACCTGGGGATCAAGGATTCTGAGTGGAATATGGTACTCAAGTACTGCAGTTTTCTACACAAGTACATCCAAGACAAGATGGAGTTCCTAGATGTCTCCTCTTGGCAACACCTATCGATACACTGTCAATATCGAGCAGAAATTTAAATAGAAGAAGCGAGACTTTGGATCTACGAATTCTTTGAAAGGGAAAGGCACCCACAAACCATAAAATCAAGGAAAAAGCCAAGGTGGGGAGAACCAGGACAACCCATCAAAGCCACAAGAAAATAACAACACCACGAAGGCAAAGAAGGACAAATGGAAATGGTGTGAGTTCCATAAGAGCCCCACTCACAACACAAGTGTGTGTCAAGCCAAGAAGTCATTGGTGGCCGAGTTGAAGGATTCCTAATAAGATGCATGCTCTAACTTTGAGTCAGAAAATGACAAGGGGAATGAAAAAGGGAAGCAAATTATTAATGTGGAGCCTAGTGCCACCTTTTCTACCACCAAGATCCAAAATATTGAGCCCAAAGATCCAAGGGAGGGGGAGCGACTCTTCCACTCACAAATGTGGGTGAGGGGTTCTCCGCTGCAGTTCATTGATGACAATGGAAACGAAAAGAACCTCATTTCAGCAGAGGCCATGAAGCAGTTGGGCCTACCGATCACACCACACTCGTAGTCGTACACCATCGACTTGCTTCACCAAGGGCAAGATCTATGTGTCAGTCAGTAGTGTCACCTTCCCTACAACATCAAGCCGTTCACAGATGAGGTAATGTGTGATGTTTCTCCTCTTGAAGTTTGTGATGTATTATTAGTCCAACCATACTTGTGGAAGGATCATTTTGTGTATGATTCTAGGCCTCATACTGTCATTGTTTATTTGGGAAATAAGTTATACAAGATACCAGAGGTAGCACTGCCTACGACCATCTCTTTGATCTCTGCGAAGCAATGCAGTAAGATCATTTCCCAAACTGGGAAATTTTTCTTCCTTATGATTTTCCCTGGGGGAAAGAAGAATACTGTGGCCACACCATAGCCTCCATATAGGGCTCCTCCACATGGCAGTAGCAGATGATCAAGGTCGTGGAAGAGTACAAGGACATCTTCACCTCACCCACATGGGTACCCCTACTCTGTCAAGTCAAGCACTCCATTGATATGTTCTTGGGCGTGTCACTACTCAATGGATTGATCTATCAATGCTCTGTTATGGAGAATGATGAAATTAAGAGGAAGATTCAAGATTTGTTTCATAAATGGAACATCAGGCCATGTTCATAACCCTGTGGGAGCCCGATCATGTTGGTACATAAGAAATACGACACCTAGAGACTTTGTATTGACTATCGGGAATTGAATAAGATCACTATCTGGAATAGGTATCCAATCCCATTGATTGATGACCTTATGGACCACATCAAGGGGGCCAAATATTTCATCAAGATTGACTTGAAGTCCAGTTATCGCTAGGTACCAATTAAGCCCTACGATGTGTGGAAGACTGCCTTCAAATCCAAGGAGGGCCTTTTCGAATGGTTGGTCATGCCTTTCGGGTTGACGAATTCCCCCACAACCTTCACGTCATTGATGGATGACATCTTCGGCCCTTTACCAACTTTTTCATGGTAGTGTACTTGGACGACATCCTAATATTCAGCTAGAGTTGGGAAGAGCACATACACCATATTCGACAGGTCCTCCAAACCCCGCGACAACACACATTGTTTTCCAATTTCGAGAAAAGAACTTTTGGTATGAACCAGGTTCAATATATGGGGCACATCATTAATGAGTGGGGTGTGCATGTGGATCCAACCAAGATACAAGTTATTCTATATTGGATAGCCCCAACCACTCTAACAGGGCTTCACAATTTTCTAGGTCTTTCCAATTTCTATCGCAGGTACGTGTTGGGATTCTCTCATATAATTTGGCCTTTGAGTCAAGTCATTAAGGGTGGAGCGAAAGAAAATTTATTTTGGTTTGAACCCCAACAAAAGGTGTTTTTTGAGTTGAAGCAACGCCTTTGATCAACACTAGTTCTCACATTACCAAACTTGCAACAACCATTTGAAATTGAGACGAATGCCTCCGACTATGGTATTGGTGTACTTCTTACCCAACAGGGAAATCTGGTGGCATATCATAGTGAGATACTTTCAAATAAATTATGAAAGTATCCCAATTATGAAAAAGAGATGTATTCTATTGTGCAAGCATGCTGACAATGGAAGCATTTTATTATGGGGAAGGAAACAATCATCCACATAGACCACCGACCCTTGTAGTTCATATAGACACAAGGGAAGTTGTAGAATGATGGCCATCAGAAACGGTCCACATATTTGCAACAGTTCCATTTGAACATCAAGTACAAGAAGGGAAACACCAATAATGTTGCATATTGTCTCAGTCAACCATCGGTTATGGTGCTGACCACTATGCTTGGCTCTTGTGGACATGAGACTTCAAGGTGGCCACATATTTACAAGTGCAATCCAGAATTCAGCAACACATACAAGTTTCTCTTGGAAGGCAAGAAAGTTCCATGTTTTCACCTCCAGGGTGAACTACTATGCCACCTAGGACAACTTTGTGTTCCTACAAGTGAGCATGCCAAGATGATTTGGGAGGTGCACTACAGTCGGGTCACTGGACATTACGGAGTAGAGAAAATAGTGGAAGTGCTATAGAAGTATTTTTATTGGCCAAACCTTCGATAGGATGTTCGAAAGTAAATCAAATCATGCACTGCCTACATCATTTCCAAACCAACAATCAAGAAGCAAGGCCTATATACTTCTCTGTCTACTCCTAGTCGACCTTGGGAATCCATATCCATGGATTACATGTCGGATGTTCCTTCTACTAAGCATGGAAACGACTACCTGTTCATGGTCGTTGACAGATTCTCTAAGATGGCCATTCTGGCGACCTACAATAAGAGTATCACAACAGAAGCCACTACTAAGATTTTCTATGAATGAATGTGGGTACATTTTGGGATTCCACAGTCCATTATCTCAGATTGGGACAACAGTTTGTTGAGTATATTTTGGTCAAGCCTCTAGTTGATGTTGGATACCAAGCTCATTAAGTCCACAACCTTCCACCTGCAAATGAATGGCCAAACAAAGGTTGTCAACTGGATGATCATGCACATTTTTTGCATGTAAAACTCGAAGCATCCATGCACACAGGATGAAATCATCCCCTATGTCCAACAAAACTACAACAGATCTCTCCATAGCTCAACTAGCCATAACCCCTTTCAGGTGTGTTTGGGATTCCAACCACTATGTCCCATTGATGTGGCCATACCATTTGCAGCTACTCAAGTAGACTCGACTCATGTCTAGTCTGAAGCTAAACAAGCTTATAGCTTCATTGAGCTTCAAAACATCCGCCAATAGGTCCATGACATATTATACAGAGCCAATGCTAGGTAAAAGCAACATCATGATTAGCATCGAGTGTCACACAAGTTCCAAGTGGGCGAAAATGTTTGGCTACATTTGCAGAAGGAGCGCCTCGTTGGGCCCCACCACAAGATTTCCTGCTTCAATATGGGTCATATGCCATCACTAAGGTTGTAGGGGAAAATTCCTTAGAGTTTAGCATTCCACGATTACTTGGTCTGCACCCAATATTCGATGTTGATCGGTTGCGAAACGTACTCTCTTCTATTGTTGGACATATCTGATGTTGCTGAGTAGCTAACACCAATAGAGCTCAACCCAAGCTAAATCAAGTAAGCCAAAACTGATAGGATCATGGAAACACAAATCAAAAACACTCACCAGTAGAGGATCCAACTATATGTGGTTCACCAAGGACCAGGTTCAACATAAATTTCCTCACCTCATGGAGGCTCTACATGTAATCGGGACCATTGCTTACAATGGGGGGAGGAATTATCTAGGTGGATATTGGTGGCCACCCACCTATTCCACCTAGACCTCCATTTTGTTTCGTCTGCTTCCTTAATTATAACAACATTTACTATTTTTAGTAGTTTTTCGAGTCCTGAACTTTCGGAGTTGTTTTGACCCCCTAAACGACGTTTCTAAGGTCGGCAGAAGGTCTACAACCATAGGAATGGGATTGAAGAAAATCCTATAGTATTGAGAGAGATATTTCAGAACGAGGTATCGTATGTGCCAAATGGAAATCATATGACCAAGTTACAACCCCGGGAAGTTGGCTACCCAACTAACCCCAACAGGGCCCACAAACTCTTGGTGTTTCATCTTTTGGGTTAGGTTTTTGGTTGTTTAGGGTTTTCCTTTTTTTTCAATAATTAAAAGGCCCTTGAGCCTCATTGTAACACAATTCATAGGCATGTAGCCGCCACATCGCTTCTTAGAGATAACCTACCATCGCTCGAGCTAGTTTATTTCCATTCTGTATGTAAGAATATTTCAGTTCTTTGATATTATTGAAATGAAGTTTTATTTTTCTTGCATCTTTTTTTTAATGTTTATATATATATTTTGTTGCGTTCTTACATAAGTCAGTATCAATTATGTTGGTGGAAACTACTCTCGGACCCCATGTCTTCTACTACGATATTTTTGGAAGAATAGGTATTTTGGAAAACTTGTTAGAACTATTTCCTAGCCACCCATTTTATTCTGCTATGCCTTGGAAATATTTCTTTACCATGTTTAAAAAAAATGATTAAAGAGGAATGTTCCAAAATTAGTTTGATATTTGATCCAAATCTTGCAAAATAACTATACAAAAGGTGATATTATCATTTGCAGGGAGTGTCCAAAATTTTCTACTTGTATAAAGCTTGAAAAAGACACCTCAGAAAATACCAGCTTTACAAAACATGAGAAAACATGAAGTTAATAAAGGGCATTCCTACTCACTATTTCCTTCAACACCTGAACTAATAGACATTCTAATTTTGGAGTTGGTTGACTGAGGGCTCCTAGATAAATTTGAAACATGTTGATGCAGAACACAAAACTAAGCCTCTTGAGTTTTCAATCTATCTCTTCTACTGCATCAGAGTTTCCATTATACTTGCAAGCCCACTCCTATGATTTTCCTCCTGGATATTATTTTCTCTTGTTGTAGTGAAAATAGAGGTCATGTTATTTGAAAAAAATCCTCTTCCTAATTTAAGCATTCCAATCTCTAAACAAAACTACCAAGAATCCCCTAATTCAAGCCATCCTCTATATTATCCTCACTGAACCACACTTCCACTACCAAGTTGGAACTAGAGAAAACAAAGTAACAATTACAAAGTTTACAGAGCTACTTCCCTTTTCAGCAATCAAAGCTATGAAAAACTCGAAGAATTCATTGAACATGGATTAGAGAGCGATGCTTTCAGGATTACCACCTTTGAGGATATAACACTAGAAATGAATTGAGTTTTATAGCTTGGGGTTACAATAAAACTAAATTGATAGAGCTACTCTGCATAAAGGTTGAATTTGGCAATGGTACAGAGGTTGTAATTCCTCTCAAATTCTAGACTTAGATCTTAAATTCAATGGACCACTTGGCATGGTCATATGATGCCATCTATACTGTTGGATTACGAATTAATAAAAATTATTAAGAAACCGGGGAGAAGGATACCCCTCTTTTATCTTCAATGTTCCACAACCCAGGCATGAGGTTTTATTGGCCAAACACTTAGCTTGATTGGTTCCTTTCTCTAAGACTTGGAAAAGTGTATAGTTGGCTGCTTCTTAGGTTCACCAAGTGAGCCTTTCTAGATTGTCGTTAGTCTAAGAAGTTTAGCACATGAGTCTAATTATTATTGACAAATATCCAATATAAAATCAGCTCCTCTTCCTAATTATTGGTTGCCTTATCTTGTTCCCATTCAAAACAATTTTTTGACAATGATCCTCCTACCCCTACCATTGACATGTTTTTCATTTTGAGACCCCATCTAAAAACATGAAATTTTTTCTATGAGAGAGTTTCTAACCTTGAAACACCTTCTCTTCCACCTCTAGATGAATTTTCCAATTCTACCACTATCTAGGTTTTGATTTGATGATTCTAGGCTAAGAGGCATATAGGAAATTGTAGGCCCAACAAGGTTTCAGTTTTAGGAATCACATCAGTTTAATGCCCAACCCAACATAGATTTATGTTGTTTTTAAACATGAATATTTTCTATAGCATGAAACAAAACCATTCCCACAATAGGAGAATCACTAACCATTAGAAAGAAATTGATATAGTTTTGTCTTTGTAAAGTCAGTGTTCATGTACATGAGGCTCAACATTTGTAAATGAAATTAGCAACTCAACAAAACATTTACTAAGACAAGCCTAGAGCTTCCTTCATGCTTGAAGAATGTTATCTATAAAAATAACAATATTGGAAAACTCAGAACCATTCCCACAATAGGAGAATCACTAACCATTACTAAGGCAATCCTAGAGCTTCTATCGAGCTACTAAATTCCTTTAGCAAGGCAAGCTTACAACTTCCTTCATGCTTGGAGATTATTATCTATAAGAATAACAATATTGGAAAAATAAGAACCATTCCCAGAATACGAGAATCACTAACCATTAAAAAGAAATTTCTTGATTGAGTTTTATGTGGGTAAAGTCAGTGTTCATGGGAATGAGGCTAAACAATTTAAGTCATAAAACAATTTATAAAAAAGAACTAGACTAGATCAATTACTGATATAGTTGAATATATACAAAAAAAATCCTCTTGTAGATTTTATTTTTCAAGGATAATATCAAAAAGGCATATGTATGAAAATTGTTAAGCTGCTACTATTTTTTATTGTGAATTGTCTCTATTATAATCCATGTTATTGCAAAAGATTTATTGAAATTCACCATAAATTACGAATAAAATAACATGTGAATTTCACGTAGGAAAGCAGAAATAATAATAGCATGTACGAAAGAAAAATTTCAATTATTATTTACTAAATTCATGCAATAATTTTTAGCTAGTTTCATTTATGGCAAGAGTTAGTTAGGTTGCTCGTACAAGGAGAAGTGGTAGGCGAAAGACCAGGGGTGCCTAGTTGTGATTCCCTTCATCAAATGAGGACAAGACATGTGATATGAATGTCAACAATGCTCCCAACAACATTGTGAAGGATGACCATGCGAAAAAATTGATGTTGTCACACCATTAACCACAAAGCCACCATCAACCACAATCCAAGGGGAAATTTCAACTAAGAAGATCAACGGTATAATGGGTTGGAAAAAACAAGGCATGTTAGTTGCAATTGACGACATAGAGTTTAGTGGATATTCAGTTAGGGCATCTGCAAAAAAACATGGTGTTCCTCCCTCATCAATACATTATTGGATAAATGGGCTCACTCATACAAAATATAGAGGGCCTCTTACAGTTATGACTAAAGAGGAGGAGGCCAAGGTGGTTGAGTGGTGTAAGGAGATGGCCCAATTGGGACATGGGATAGAGTTGATACAACTCAAATCCATAGTTGCTTAGATTTGTCAGGGGAGGCCAAACCCATTTAAAGATGGGTATCCTGGTAAATCATGGTGGTTTGGGTTTAAAAAAATGCATCTAGATATTCTATTGCATACAATTGAGGGTATTGATAGAGATAGAGCTTTAAATCTATGCCCTGCAGTTGTGTCTAAGTTCTATGGCGCTATTTCTAGTGCATACAATAAATATTCTTATGTTGCGGACCATATATGGAACTATGACAAAACTATTTTACAACGAGGAAGGAATTGTGGAATGCGGCTAATTGCCAAGAGAGAGAGCCGAAATTTGCCAAAGATTTTTCTTAAGATCAGGGAATGGATAACTATTCTATTTTGTGTCAATACAATTGGCACTTCAATCCCAAGATTTTATCTATTTAATTGTAAAAATAAACTGAAAAACTATATACAAAATTGTGAACCAGGTGCATGCATGGTTGCACATCCCCATGCATGGATGATTAAGGAACTTTTTTTAAATTAACTATCACTTTGCTGCATCTATACCAGGTGGTGTCTCACTTGAGAAGAAAAACCTATTTATTTTAGATGATCGTGGAACCCTCATTGTTGTCCAAACAATTGGGGAGGAAAACAATTTGGGCCTCAACCTGTTAACATTGCATGCTCATGCCACTCACATATTTCAACCCCTTGATGTCAATCTGTTTGGACCTTTCAAGAACTATTTCAGGTCAGAGTGAGCTATATGGATGGAAAATAATCCAGGAGTTGAGGTGAAAAGGTTTGACCTAGAAGAGCTTGGAAGTAAAGCCTTAAAAATGGCTCTCACACCATCAAATATCAAGGTTGACTTTAGGAGGAATGGAATATGGCCACTGAACTATGATGCTCTTATGCATGATATTGGAAGTATCTAGGCATTTCATGTAAATGGTCAAGAAAAAGGACATGTCTAAACAGATGTTGAAATGCAATAAGAAGTGGATGAACAGGTAGATGCAGTTGAAACTGATAATATAATTTCCCTCTCTCAAGGACACTTATATGTTGATGATGATGAACATGTAAGTGAAACACAATACCATCATGAACCAATTGACAATAAAATGGAGGTTGTTCTACCAACTGAAGCACATGGAACTTCAATTGTTGATATGCTTAATGAATTTGTTGATCATAACTGACAACGATAATGTGGTGGAAAAATACATTGATGATATTTCACTAGGAAGCAACAATGACCAATTGACATTGGCAAACCAAGTAACCCCTCCATCATGGATGGAAGAAGCCATGATGAATATAAACAATCATGGTGTCTCAAGAACCAATGAAGAAAGCATGAACATGCCTTCACAACCAACAGAATTGAACCATTAAATTCTTCATTTTTTGTGGATAATATATCAATGGAAGAAGATAGTTCACATAATTAGGAATCATATGAAGGGAACAATATAGTTCAATCAGTTGTCCCAAATGTTGAAAGGTGAGTGTCAACTAATGACATGCAAGTGGCAGGGAATGAGAAGCTACTTCGTTGGTTCCTAAAGCTACCAGTAGAGATAGTGTCAATGAAAAAAAAAATGGAACACCAGGCAATATTCATTTGGACCGAAGTTCATAGTTAATAACCTTAGAATACTATATAGCCCTATTAGTTGAGTCTGAAAAAAAGAAACTTGACATTCAAGAATTAAAACATAAAACAAGGATTTAGTCAAGGAAAAGAATGCAACAAGGATTGTTACATCACAACTTTAAGCAGAGGAAAGGCTTGAAAGAGAGAAAGTAAGGCAAGAGAAGGACCATCAAAAATAAATGGAAAGTCATGAAAAGGAAGCATGAAAGACTCAACAAATTCTTCAAAGAGAACAACGGATGCTAATTGAAAATTATGCAACCACAGTTAATGAAACTAGGATAATGTCAACCACATTGGACCAAATTTAAATAATACACCATTATTCCAAGACCTCATAAACATTCCAGTGCCTCACTATTAGAATGGTGGTTTACCCACTTTCTATAGTCCTACCAGTGTAGGTGTCAATCCTACGCATGCTTATTAAACACCTCCACTTAATGTATGGGTTAGTAGTGCAAGTGTGAGTTATGGGTACTCAATTCGTCCATGGCTACAAGGGTAAAATTGGACTCAATCATATGGAAGCAATGAAACACATCCTAATCAACCACTATTAGGTATGTCAACCTACTTGTATCAAGTAGGGAACTCAAAAATTTTTGGCACTGAAGATTCTGGATGCCATCAAGAATAGGGGTGTGATATGTTTGTTGTAACCAAATTATGATGTGGGTTTTGTATGGATTGCCTCTTTTTCTTGTCACGTGAGGATTTTGGCTTATAATCTAGGTCATTTTATTTCATACTATTTTCAACAGTGTAATCAAAATCCATTTTAGAAGCAACATTCATAGCCTATTTGAATGGAGAAATCCTAGCTAAGAATGCAAATGGAATTTTTGTTTTGTCTTTACACACAAAATGATACACAACATCACATTTTTCTCTGAGTTGTTAAATAAATGAACAATGAGGGAATAATGGAATCTTGATTAACTTAATTTTTATAATTTGAAAACTCCATAAAACAGTGAACAATTATAGTAAAAAAAATTTAGTCGATGCAAACACCATGAATCCATTTATTTTGCTAGTCAGTTTCAACCTCCTAATTTCTTCCTCACTATTACAAATTGGAAATTCATCCAATTCCATTTGATAGTGCTTACATGGGATAGCTCTACTTCCATTGAAATTGGGTTAATTAGAAACATCATGACTCCATTGAATGAAAAAATTCAAAATGTTTTAATTAAACAAATTACAATTGTCTTGTTATGACTAGAGAAGAAACTGCGAAGAAAATGCATTGGATGCCAAGAAAAAATATGACACAATTCAATTCAATTTTGTTTATATTTCATGACTTAGAAAGCATACATAATTGAAATTCATAACATGATCCAATTTTGTAGTATATAACATGATTTGTGTCCCTAGAAAGGAGTTATTATTTGAAATTTTTCATTCTAATGGGAAACTTTAATTTTATATATATATATATATATATAAAGTGAATGAGGTACTTTCCCTATTGAGTATTATCATAGCATTTTCCACTTCGTTCTCCATAAATAATGGATGAATATATTAGGTGACAAGAAAGTATACCACATAATCAATTTAAAAAGCTGATATGTCATGAATTCATTGTATCAAATAAAATAAAAAAATAAAAAATCAAACAAATTCACAACTTTGTTGTTATGACCGGAGAAGAAAATGAGATCAAAACGCAGTGGATGACAAGAAAGAATACCACACAAGAATAACACATGTCAATACTTAATAGTTAACTTAGGACTGAATATTCAGTCTTTGTAATATTCCTAGAGACTTTTGTTGGATTTTAGCCAAAGTTCTTGCATGAGTGCTAAGGAAAGATAATAGCAAAGTATTTCTTTAATTGTGAGGCATAGGTTCCACCAAAAACCTTTAGAAGATTTGGATATATTTGACAGTCTAAGGCATGGATTTCCTTGTTATTGAGAACCAGAAGAAGAAGTAAATGGTTGATGTAATGGAGACTGGATCCATCTCAGAGAGAATCCAAGAAGGAAAAAAAAAGAACCATGTTGCAGAGACGAATTATAACAATGGAATTAACAAGAATAAGAATTATGTGAATTTTTAACCTTTAGGTTTGTTCAGGAATTATTCTTGTGAGAAGGGGGACTTCAATACCAAATTAAAACTTGGCATGGCATTTGAAGAACAGTGTGATGAGGAAAAGGGGTTACCTTCTTGTATCAGGAGCCTTAATTGGGGTGCTAAGTGGGTAGTTGGAGAGTTTATTCCTTAGCTAGATCTCTCCTCTATTGAGAGTTGTTCGGATTCCATTAATTTATTGCATGAATTCAAAAACCCAAATTAGATTGGTAAGACAACATTTGAAAACCCCAATTAGAGTGGTTAGAGTGGTTCCAAAGCCAACTCGGTTAGACTGGTTGAGGGTTTTTTATCCTCTCAGTTAGAGCTTGTAAAGCCCTAGAATGCACAAATTATTACAACATGGTCTCCTTACATTATAATCAAGACAACGTAAATCGAGACAAACAAGTGGATTAAATCTATGTGTCAACTGTAGATTAAATTATTGAGCATATTTTACATCACAGTAAGACACATTATACACTATAAAATTTAATATGCAGAGAACAATTTGGCATTCAGATCCTTAAATTGCCATATAAACTAAGCATAAAAACACAAAAGAGCACAAACTTCCCATGGTTCGAATGTGTTAAAAAACACAGAGTTAGTAGCTTGTAGGAATGAAATCCTACCGGATAGTCATTGACGAAGCCATAGAGCAACACAAACCCCGATGCATCAGTGTTGAAGACCTCAACCCCTCACTATTCCTCACCTGCAAACCCAACCGAGATTACCTGCAATACAAATTGCAACAGTGTAAAAAAAAAGTGAAAAAACCAACAACTTAAGTGAATTTGCATGAAAATTTCACAAGCAAGACCACTTACCCTCAAAAATATCCACTAGAGTGCGAAACCTATATGTCCACTGTTGAACCAACTGAAATATGGGGTTAGGTTGAACGCAGACAACCCAACCAAGCGATGGTGCGACATGACCATGGAGCAACGAGGCGGAAAAACCGTAACCCTGAACCATAATAGGCAAAACGTTAAACCCCCCACAAACCACTTCACTCAACACACAAACCACTCCTCTCAACAAAGAAACCAGTTGAGTGCGATGACTGAGCATCGGGTGGCCAACATCAGGGAATCGACTGCACAAAATTTGGGGCAGCAGAACACCCAAACTTCGGCCCAAAGCATAATAACATTATGTGTTAGACTCTATATACCTTAAACCCTAACTCACAACCAAAAACACGTGAAAAAAGGTGAGAGTGAATTACCCAGCTACTGTGATAGGTGGGACAGTGCATTGGCAATGTGTCGTACATGCATATCAATGTTGAGGTGGTCATAATCCTAAGTGGTAGGGAATGTGCCCAAAAAGTCGCATCCCTCCTATATATTTAATTAAAATGGACCAACTTAGATCACTGTCACTTCTGCTTCCCTACTCTGGATGGTATGAGTCAGGACTAATCCAGAGTTAGTGCAACTAATAGCAAGGAAGTTTCCTTTGTTGGTAATCAATAGTGAGAACGAATGAAGCAATGCCTTGTACAACAGTAATAGAAGGCTTTTGATTTCTTCATTTAGGTTTGGAATTTCGTCACTTTATTTATAAAATAAAATAAAAATTATTATGATTAAATTTTGTGAATATTTTTCATTTATAGTGTAGTCCATTTTTTCTTTTAATTAATTTTTTCTATTATTTTAAAATTTCATATTACATCATTCTAACATATGAGATCAATACAATTTATATCATTATTGGTCTTAATATGCCACGAGGGAAACTAGATCTATTGAATGATAATGAAATTATATGAGTCAAAATAAACACTCTACTACAGTGATCAACTAATGCTAACAGAGACATATTAACAAAAAGAAACATAAAACCAAAGCAAGTCATGACAAGTGATCAAGAATCTAATGAGGTCACTGGAGCAAGATCTTGTGCACTATTACCTATAGGCCCAAAATTCTTAAGTTCACATTAAAGATGGATTTCCAGATGAGTTGCATGAGCATCCAAGTTATCCAAACAAGAGAATTGATGACATTGCACCCTTTTTATCTTATTCAAGGAATAAATAATGTCATTCTAATAATTGTGCTTCTCGTTTTGGACTTGCCTAAAAGAGTCTTCAGCTACCAAGGAAGGATGATAGAGTCTAAATATTGGTTCCTTCTTCTCTTGGTATACCAAGGGCCAAAAATCCAATTGGATACTTCCTCCACGATCTCAAAGTATGAGTGTTCCTAGTGGTCATTGGTAGCGTAGGTTTTTGGCTAGTGAATTTCTTCACAGATATTCAAAGGAGTGAGAGTGTGAAAAATGGTTGTGGCTTCCAAATCATGTGCTTAGGTTCACATATGACATTGCTGGCCTCTAACCCCAACACCCTTGCAGCTATGCATGTGTTGTTGATGCATGTTACTGCAATATGAAAGCAACAAGGCAAGACAAATGACACACACCAGACCCGTGCGAAGAAAAAGGATATTAACCAAACCAATACCAAGAACAAGCCGAAAGGAGTAGAGGAGACAAGGCGGCCCAAACTTGTAGGGAAGAAGAGTCTCATAAACCAACAACACAGAAAACCAGTTCCAGATAGGAACCCCCTTGAGGCTTAAAATAGTGTGCACGAGAGAGTCGGTCCCAGTGCACCCCATAAAGAATAAAACTAAAAACTCTTGGGTTAAACCAACATGACTCAAAACTCAAACAATAAATAGCAGGAAAGGAAGTATAAGGTTAAATCTTGTAACCATTATCCCTTGTCACCAAGAGGACATAGTCTTAGACACTGAAAATAAGGTGGTGCTGCTAGTAGTAAATAACCTCAACCGCAAAACACCCCACAATGATTCATGGCATGGAATCACAACATACCCTGGCTCTGTTATAGGACTTGCATCCACCTTCTCATTTGATCCGTTATTCCTTCGAGACTCAGGGAGTATCATGAACTACATGCATGTCCAGACCCTTGACGCTCCAAAACTAGAGGCAGACAACCCAAATGTGGAGAAAAGCCGAAGGTTATGCCATTAATAGTTGAGTTTCTTCCTATCACTAATTTAGAATTGATGAACTATTGAGACAATAACCCCACCAGTGGTAGGGAGCGCAACGAAATCCAACATAAATACCAAACATCAACAACTCAATGTGCAAGACGAATGGATGAATGAAATTTGTCCATCATAAGACAATGGAGTTAAGTTTGCATGCACTGCATGGGGTGGGAAAGCCACACCACCCCCTTTAAATGTTGTGGAAGGCAACAAAGAAGTGGGTGCCCCTCCCCATCTTCCCTTGCCACTTGACTTATCAACCCGATAAGAGGCACTACACTTTATTTTGAGTGTTTTCATATATCATTTTTTTAACATAAAAATATTTAAGATCAAAAAATTAATAAAAATTCCAACATTAATCAATAATAATGAATATTTTATTTTCATTAATTTCTTTATTTATCACTAAAAATATTAAACAATATCAAACTAAAGTTATAAAAATGAAAATATCAAACAATATCAAACTAAAGCTATAAAAATGTGAAATATTTATGATAAAAAATTATAATAATACTAACACGAAATATTAATGATTAAATTTTATTTTCATAAATTAAAGTTGTTCCCTCGTGAAAAAGTTGGTCAAAAGTGAATATTGCAAAACAAACATTTAAATTATATTTTTATGGCAATAAAAGAATCATTACACACTAATTTTTATATTATAATGGTCAAAATTAATTAATAATATATATATAATATATATATATATTATATTTATATATATATTATATTAAATTTAATTATTTGTAAATGTTACTATATTCTAAGAAATAAAACCAAAGTAGAGAAAAGAATTATAGAAATACAAATGTATTTAGTGATGGCTATGAAGAGAGAAACATGCTCACCCTAAAAATTTTAATAGTATTTTTGGAGTATATTTTAAATTTTGTTTTCACAATTTTAAAGTGTATGCAAATGTATTTGGGGATGGCTATGAAGAGAGAAACATACTCACTTTAAAAAATTTAATAATATTTGTGGAGCATATTTTAGATTTTGTTTTTACAATTTTAAAATGTAGAAATAAGAGTTTTTTGGAAGGGTCGATTTTACAAAGAAGTACGTTAAACAAACATTTTATTAATTATTTATATAATAGATTCTTCATTATTTCGTTTTTTTTCCACATAATTAAAGTATATTCTAAAAAATAAACATGAAGTATGGAGACGCTATCAATTAAATTACAATCTTTAAAATAAACGTGGATATCGAAGGTTTTAAAACTAAATATTTGGAAAATCTTATATTGATAGGTTAAAATTATTTTTATAATACATTTTAATAATTTTATTCCGTATTTTTTTTATTTATAAATTAGGAAGGTATTGTATTAAATCTGTTAAAATATATTATATGCTATATGTTTTTGTGTGATATAGTTTACCATTTGGGAAATTAAATGAGTCATATATTAAAATTGACTTTATCTATTGACATTTTCTAATGTTGGAATATAAATTGTAGTACTATTGAATATTAAATTTATTGTAACTAGTCTTATCAATTATAGACCATATATTATCAATTAATAGACTCAAAAAGAAAATAAACATAACAATAATAACATGATCATTCATCCTGAAGGAGTATCCACCTAAGTGATTACAGGTGGACTAATGTCTTCCTCTAAGTTAGTAAACTCTCAATTCACTAATTTGTATGTGTAAACTTGAATATTTTTAACAATTTGCAAGTTAAAATTATATGTCTTGGGTAGAGGATCAATTTACTAAACATATAAACAAGTAAATTTTAACCAAATTTTACATTCAAACAGAGAGAAATAAGCATATCTGGAACACATAACACAAAGCATGATAAAGGAGTTCACCCCTCTCTTGGACTACATCTCCTAGTCCAGCTTCCATTGCAGGGCCTCTTTCTTTAAAAATGATCAAATGTGTGTTTACATGCTTTACACAACTCAAATAATAGAGCTGATGTCTCCAATGGATCCAGGGCTATCAAAAACCCCCATTTTGGTTCTTTCTGCACCTCATTTGGCCGAAAATTGAGTAAAATATGATTGTTTCAAGCTCCAAATTCTACAGCTAACCATCCTTCAATTTGGCCTAAACCTAGCTTGAGCGCCCCAAACCCAGAACCAACGTTCAATTCTAGCCAACACTCCCACTCGATGCGTTAAATTGTACGACCATTAATTCAGTCATTAAGCCCTAGTTCTGAAAAATTAGGGCCACATGGGGGCCATGTACCCATAGGTTGGGCCTAATTGCCTGCCCCCTCCGGCCAGGCCCCCAACCACTTGACACATGGTCATATCGCGCCACATAGAACTTGGGGTTTGGTGCTTAAATTACGCGCCGAGGACTACGTGCTCCATCTACTGGTGGTGAGGTCATGTGGTGGTCATATGGCCTGAAACTAGACCTCGCTGAAAGTGCCTAGCCGCTAGCTCCTCCTGCTCTTCTGTCGGTGGTCGTATAGATTTGCATATGGCATAGGGCTGACTCTTTAGGGTTGGCCCCCTTTTCATTTGCTGATGTTTCTCAACCATGGGTCCAATGCTTTTTATGGAGGGTGGTGACCATTGAGCTGGGGCTAATCCCTGGCCCATGGTCCCGCCCCTTGGTTCTCTTGGGCATGGTGACCAGGGCTAGGGCTTAGCCCCGACCCTACCCCCAAACATGCCAATGGTAAACTTTAAATATAAATCACATCCATTGTTTATTAAGTGGCATATTTGTGGTGCGATGGTATGGCTCGTGGTTGCTTAGTTCTTGGTCTTGAGTTCAACTCCCGTGGGTGCCCGATCGACCTCCATACAAAATTTTGGTCATCCATGAGGAGGCCACATGGCAGCCATGGGTTGGCCCACGTGGCGCTCCCTCATTGGGCCACCACAACAAACATTCAACCAATGAGAAGTAACCACACCTCAACCAAACAGTTGATGCCAAATGTCGACCAACCATTGGCCTATAAAGGACCTAATGATATTTCCAAGTCATGGCCCAATTAGCATACAGACTGATGATTGGGCATCACTGCAAGCCATTTTTTGAATTTTTAGTTGTTTCCCAAATGAATCAGAACACGATATCAGGAGCCTTCAATGTCGGATTTGAGTGAAATGAGTTGCGTTAGATTTAGGTCACCGAGATCTATCTGGTCATACAAGTTTCGAGATCAGTTGCACATTTTGAATTTTGAGCACTATTTTGATCCATCAGATCGCTCCTCCCCATTGGAAGATTTTGGACCTTCAAAAGCTCATTATCAGTCAACAATTAGATGAAGGTACAAATTCCTCACCCTTCTAGTTTCAATCCACTGAACTTTGCTTGACTTTTTCACTTTGAGCATTTCATGAAAGTACATCTCTTTCCTTGATTTTGGAGTCCTCAATTTTCTGTTAATGGTGACATCTTTCTATGATTTTTCAAGATATGCAGAATAAAAAACTAATTTCGAAGGAATCTGAACATTCCCTCCTCGGTCTTCAGTCAATGGAAACGTAAACAATTTGAAGTTCCTTTCACCTTGAACACTTTCATTTTGACCATGCTTAGCATGTCTAGCCTTGCACTTGGCTCGACTCTTTATCAAATGTGATTGCCATTGCCATGCACCATCCTTCTTCAAAGCCAAAACTTTATAAAACCCACAAGAAGATATTTTGGGACCAATGTTGTATTTATCAAATATCTTTTGCAATTTCTTTTTGACCTCTGCATGGTTTAACATTGACATCTTATTCACACCAATGTTCAATAATGATGCATCCTGCTGCAAATTCACTTCATTTTGTTTGCCTCTTTTAGGAGGCAACATGTTAGACTCCTGAAACATCTTATCACATGAATTAGAAACCTCAATGAAATCAGTTTTAAAACTTGATTCATATCCTTGAAAGGCTTTAGATTCCTCATCAATCTTCATGTTTGATCAATAACAATGCAAAGTTCTGACTAGCATTAACAATCCTCTTCATTTGTCCCACTTTTACAAGAGATGCATTCAACTTCTTGTTGTGTGCTCTAACATTGTACTCAATCCGATTTTTAAATAAATTATATTTGTTCTCATAAAGATGAAAAATATCTCTCCTATCATATAGATATGGGCTTCCCAAAACAATACCACATATATCAATTGGAATTACATCAAGCTCTACCTCATCTAAAAAGTTTGCAGTGATTACAAATTTCAATTTACATCTTTTTTTCACATGCAATTTTACATTGTCACATATCCATCCTAAAGAATAAGGTTTAGGACGAGGAATGGTTTCTAAATTTAACTTCTTAGCAATGTCTTCTGAGATAATATTTGCTTGCGAACCATTATCAAACAATGTATCTATCTTGGTATGTTTTGAAATAACTCTAATATGGAAAATCTCTATTCTTGTTTTTCTATCTTGAGTTTCATTGAGACAATTTGAAGGACTATTACTTGCAATGTCCTTACCTTTCAAACTCATGGTTGTGATCTTTGTTTCATCTCCACAATCCAAACCTAAATCTTGTTGTGTAGTCGCAGTTGTCTTCTCTTTCGCTTTGTTTTTAAACTTTTTGGGTCTCATTTCTATATGAAGTTTCTGGCAATGATCTTCATCATGGCCTTCTTTGGAATAATGTTTACATGTGATATTTTCTTTCTCAATCTTGATGGTGGAATTCTTCTTCCCTTTTCCTTTGAACTTACCCTTTCCTTTTCTGCAAACTCAAAGGAACTCTCACTAGTTTCTTCAGAAATATTTTTCCCTCTTGCCTCTAAATGAGTTGTCTGAACACAAAATTCATCTAGTTTTGTAGGGTTAAACATGAGCATGGTATTTCTCAAATAACTATGCAATTCTCCAATTTAATTGAGAAAAGTATCTTGTGAGGAAAAATCTATACCCAAAATCAAAGTTCTTTTCCTAAATTCTTAAGTATAATATTACACATTTTTCCCTTTAGCTTGCCTATAGTTTTTCCAATCCATAATATCTTTTTGTATGTTTGCAAATGGATAAAATTTCATTCTTATTGCAACAACAAAATCATTCCAATATGATAAAACCTTCCCATTGTTTAGAGAATTTTCGGCGAAATCACATAAATAATTATTTGTTGACGCGTTTCGAACCAACCAGTGTGGTTCGTCGTCAGGACAAGTTGAAGAACTGATCCAGCTTAGCTAGTATGTCCTCTTGAGTTTTGGATTCCCACCAAATTAGTGTTGCACCTTCCAATTAAGAGAATCAAGTTGAATCTTGGTTTCATCATCTTTGATTCTTTGTATCCTGCAATACACTTCAATATGACGAATCCAATTATCTAATCTCTCTACATTTACTTCTCCATTGTACATGATAGGAAATTCAAACTTAATGTCAAGCTCAAGCAAAGGATTTTTACCATGACCCCTTGGGGAATTTGGTTGTGTTTGTGAAAGGGTAGAAGAAGTGGAAGATGAGGATGAGGATGGAGGTGAGGGTGGTGGTTTATCACTATTCCCTCTATTCCCTTTTGGAGGGTTGTCTCCTTCTCCTCCATCTCCGTTTGGAGGTTTTGAGCTTTCTCCATACAATCTGGAATTCATCTACTCATACAAAACCTTAACCATCTCATACATCTCAAAGAATTATTTTCTGAAAATTTTCTCATCTTCAAACATCTCTTCAAGACCTTCTTCATGTGTCATGACTATTGAAGCTTGAGGTATGTTATTTCTCCTTGAAACAATTTTAGATCTTAGCTCCACAAGTTCTCTTTCTCCTCTTTTGATCTTCAAACTTGTAAGCATCATAAAAACACTTGAAAACAAATCAAATATTCACAATAACCTTGTGCTTTGATGCCAAAATGATCTGTATGTGTAAACTTGAATATTTTTAAAATTTTGTAAGTTAAAATTATATGTGTCTTGAGTTAAAATTTTACAGCCAAATAGAGACAAATAAGCATATCTAAAACACATAACACAAACTATGATAAAGGATTTCACCCCTCTCTTGGGCTACATCTCCTAGTCTAGATTCCAATGTAGGGTCTCTTTCATTAAAAATTCTCAAAAGTGTGTTTACATGTTTTAAACAACTCAAATAGCATAACTGCTATCTCCAATGGATCCAACACTATCAAAAACCCCCAATTTGGTTCTTTTTTCACCTCATTTGGCCAAACATTGAGTAAAATATGACTATTTCAAGTTTCTTCTAAATTCTACAGTTAACCATCCTCCAATTCGGTCTAAACTCGGTTTGAGTGCCCCAAACCTGGAACTAGTATGCAATTTTGGCCTACACTCCTGCTCGAGGGGCAAAATTGTAGGATTGTTAATCTGGCCACTAAGCCCCCATTTCTAAAAAATTAGGGCCACATGGGGGTCACGTGCCCAGGGGTTGGGTCTAACTACCTGCCCCTATTGGTTGGGCCTCCAACTACTTGATACACAGTCATATCACACCCCATAAAACCTAGGTTTTGGCACTTAAATTGCACGCTGAGGACTATGCACTCCCAATGCTAGTGGTTAGGTCACGTGGTGGCCATATGGCTCGAGGTTGGCATCTGATGCAAGTGCCTAGCTGCTAGTTTCTCCTGCTCTTCCACCGATGATCATATAGACTTGCATATGGCCCGAGGTTGGCTCTTTGGGGTTGGCCCCCTTTCATCCTCCGACGGTTCTCAGCTATGGGTATAGTGCTTTGTATGGATGGCAGTGACCACGGGGCTGGGGCTAAGCCCTGGCCCACGATCCCACCCCTTGGTTCTCTTGGGCGCAATGACCAGGGTTGGTGCTTAGCCCCAACCCTACCACCAAACATGTCAATGATAAACTTTAAATATAGATTATATCCATTATTTATTAAGTGGCATAGTGGTGGTACGATGGTATGGCTCGTGGTTGCTTGGTGCTTGGTCTAAAGTTCAACTCCCGTAGGTGCCCGATTGACCTCCATACAAAATGTTGGTCGGCCATGAGGAAACCATGTGATAGCCATTTGTTGGCCCATGTGGCACTCCCTCATTGGGTCACCACAACAAATATTTAACCAATGAAAATTAACCACACCTCAACCAATCAGTTGATGCCAAATGTTGACCAGTCATTTGCCTATAAAGGACCAAGTCATCCTTCCAAGTCATGGCCTAGTCAGCGTACAGATTGCTAATTGGGCATCCCTACAAACCATTTTTCAAATTTTTAGTTGTTTCCCAAATCGATCAGAACACAATATCGGGAGAATCCAATGTTGGATTTGAGTGAAATGAGTTGTGTTGGATTCAAGTCACCAAGATCTATCCAATTGTACATGTTTCAAGCTTTGTCACACACTTTGAATTTTCAGCACTATTTTGATCTACCAATCATTCACCAAAGAAAAAGCCATATTTGTCACCTTATGTTACAACTTCCACATATTTATTTGAGGCATACAAGTAGAGAAGAATTTCTTTTTGCTCTATGTATCACTCCATTAAGACTCTTCCCATCATGATTTTAATCTACCAATAAATACCAATTGCATGCATGTATTTAGTGTTTCTTGTCCTTATAGTCCTTGTGTATGGAATCCAATTTCCCACCTGTACAAATATTTCTTTATTCAATATGAACATGCAGTTTATATGAGATTATTCCTCTTCCTTTCAATTTCTTAGGGGTGAGTATGCCTATGATATATCTTGGTGGAGATTTCAACAAAAAATTGAGCTCTATATGTGGAGGTCCCTAAGACATCATGATGTCCTCTATGATTTCATCCAAATATACCTCTAGTCATAAGATTGAATTGAAAGAAATGCAACATTAATATTACCATAGGAAACAAGGAATATTCCTTGGATAGGAGAAAGAAAAGGAAACAACCATGAAGACGAAAGAGAGGGGTTACTAAGTGGGAAGCTCCTAGACTACCACTAGGAAAGTAACATTAGACTATGAATAGATAGAATACATGTGCTCCCCCATAGACAATGAGAATGAGAAGGAAAACTCCTCAAGAGTCGTAATAAAGTACTCCTACTTGTAGGAGAATAGGAGATGTACAAGGTAGACTAGAGGAAATTGAGAGTCCCATAAATAACCGAGACCAAAAAGAGTAGAGTGGATTATTGAGAATGAAAAAGCAGCAAAGGTTTGAAGCTCCAAACCATAAGGGAGACTGGGAACAAGTAAAGTAGACCCAAGGGAAAGAATTTAAACATAGATCCAATAATCTATCATATAAAAAGAAAAGTGAGATATGAGCCATCCTCCACAAGCATGTGATGAGACCATAAAGGATAAATTTTAGGGAGAGAGAATGGTTAAGAGAATATCCATTATCATAATTAGGAAATGACATGTAAAAAGGAAACATTGAACAAAGACTGTGAGAGCACCTAGTATAAAAGCTAGCCAAATAATAGTGCCTCGATTCCCTTGAGGAGTCCTTTACTCTCATTTTTCCTGCATGGTCTTTAGAATTCTCTCCAAGCCTCTTTATCCATTAATTTACCTGTAGTTGATACCAACTGAAAAAATGATGAGCTAGTGCTCCTTTGGTCCTATGATTTTTCCTTCCTACATCGAATTGATTTGGTTTTTCTCTCCTTAAAGTGGTTTTGAATGTGGAGGCTTTGGTTGTGGTGGCTACACCATAATAATAATATAGTCTTGACATATTCGAAGTGGAGGGTTTTATCCCCTCCATTACATTTTTGTCTAATAGGCCATCCTCGAAATTATTGCTGACTTTATAGACCCACCATGGGGGAATGTATGTCTCGCTGAGCTATCTCCATGCAACAAGATTTCAACAATTCTTGGTGAAATTCTAGCCATGAAGAATCCAAATATCTATCTAGACTATGGAGCCTCCCTCATTGGTTAGTCTATTTGTTATTTGGATGCCTTTCCTTTTCACATGAGAGGTAGTTATTGTTGGAATTTGTTGTAGCATATTTTGCACTCTCAACACTATTTTGATCTTCCAAATGTAGCTTTCGATGGATAAGTCCCATGTAGAATATTCTTGATTGTGCTAGTTATAAGAAGAGAATATCCTTCTACTATTAGATTGCTAAATCCTCTCATTTGTGAAACACTAATTCCTTATTTTAGGGAAAAGAGTTCTACAAAATTATTTGTATCTTGACCCATATATTTATTGTAAATGTGGAAAATTACCCCTTGGTGGTCCTTGAATAATCCTTCATAAATGGTTGGACTTGGCTTTCCTTTAGAGGCCACAGAAAATTTCAATTTGATGGAACTTGTTGCTAGAGGACTCCAATTTTCTAGGCTTCCATTTCATGATTGTAAAGGTTGAATAATTGTAATGTTGTCTTATTGAGTAATGTCTAGGTAGTTGAGAATCTCACCTTCATGCATGCCAACCTTCTAGTATTGTGAGGACCATTTGCTAGATAAGATCATTTATGTTGAAATTGTAGCAAGAAAAGACTTCAATTAAGTAGTGCCTTCGTCAAATTAAAAAAAAATCGATTTTCCATATTAGTCGGATGACTTGAATTGCAATTAGCTTGATCAAGGAGATAAAAATATGCTCAAAATTTCTTGAAACCAATGCCAAATAGTATATATCGTTGTTCTGATTCTAATGACACTTAAATCGCCTCAATCCGACACCATATGAAGAATTTATTGCATTTATAAGTTTTTGGCACACAATTAAAAAGTCAATTTGCTCCTTGACTGCGCAAGTCGTATGGTTATGTGGTGCTAATGTCAACAGGTTGACTATGCAGGTATGGTGGTTAGATGGGCCAATCTCGTGTTGACCTATGGCATTATCATACATGTCAGGTTGGCATATTTTTATTGGTTGGTGAGTTTTGAATTTGACCAATCGGGAGGCGCCACATGGCCCTCGGGATTCATGCAAAAAATTTTATGGGCCAATTGGCCTTGATGGGGTTCGACCTCATGACCTCACTGAGCCAACCAACAACCTTATTGTTACACCATGTGATGGTTATTAATGCATATAGTGGTCAGGTTATATTTATTGTAACCATTTGGATGATTTGGGGGAGGGGGGTCAGACCCACCCAGTCATATCACATTACATGAAACCATGGAAAAAGGGGAGGGGATGAGTGGTTAGCCCAACCCCTGATCACATTAATAAAATAGAACCACCAGTGGGGACTGCGGAGAAGGGTCAACATGTGGTTCCTAGCCCATGGCCACATGACAACTCATATGATGAAAATAATGGAGTTGGCTGGCGTGTGGCCTCTAGCCTATGCCCTTGGCCACATTAAGCGCCACGTGACCAACAGAAAGGGAAGAACAACAATGGTACAGGTACTGACTTATATGTCTAAAAAATTGCACCGATTTTGGCAAAAATAATTCCGCTCTTGCACCAAATTGTCACTTGGCGGTTCCACCAAAAGGAGATTCATTGCCAGTTTTGACAGTTTGGTCATTTTGAAGGACATATAGTAGAGAAATGAACAAGGAGGCCTAACTTGGCCATTTTTCAGCCTTTTTGAGCCCAAGAAGAGCCCACACAAGGGTTTTGGGTGTTATGGAGACAATGGCATTATTATTTTTGTGATTTGAGCATTGTATGTTGATGTAATTGTCATTTTGAGCATATAATTTAAGGGACAACATTAGAACCTGGACCTGGAAACATAGCCCAGGAGGGGTGAAATTCATCATCAAATTGTTATTTTGTGATGTTGCATGTTGTCTATTTTTCTATGTTTTAATCTATAAAACTTAAATAAAATTATTAAGTTTATGTGCTTTTGCAATTTCGATCCATTTCCCACAAGATATAAACTAGCTTGAATTTTTTTTCAAGAAACCTTCAATTTTCGATTTTAGATTAGTTTGGTATCAGATCATGGTTGTTTTGAAGGTTTGACATTTTTTTCAAGTTTTTCTTGAATGATTACAAGGTCTAAATTGAAGAGAGGAGAAGTGCTTTATGAACCAAACCCTCAAATTGGTTCAAGGATTTCACAAACTCCAGAAACTCCACCAGTAATGGCACATGAAGAAGGATAAGAGATGATGTATGAGGATGAGAAAGATTTTATAAAGTCTTTCTATGATATGTCTAAGATGGTGAAAGTGTTGTACAATGAGAGGAAAACAAGGTTTCGAGGAGAGAGTCTGAATAAAAAAAAGGTAATGGTGGTGATGGGAGCAAGACTCCACCTCCACCTCCTCCTTCAACTCCATCTTCACCTCCATCCTCACCTCCTTCTTCACCTCCTTCAACACCTAGAGATAATCCTCTTAGATCTCCAAAAGGACATGCTGATTCTCATTTGCTTAATCTTGATGTCAAGTTTGAATATCCTATGTACAATGGGGAAGTAAATTTTGAAAAGTTGGATAATTGGGTTCATCAAATTGAAGTCTATTGATTGATTTAAAGATTGTTGATGATGTTACAAAGATGCAACTTGATTCTATTCAATTGGAAAGTGCAAACCTCATATGGTGGGAGTCTAGAACACAAGAATATTTGAAGAAAAGTTATAAAATTCTCTCTTCTTGGAACGATTTTATAGCTAAATTAAGAAGGAAATTATATCCATTAGCTTAAATGCAAAAAGAAATTATGGATTGGAAACATTTTAGACAAGTTAAAGGTTAGAGTGTCCAAAGTTACACACAAGAATTTAGAAGAACTTTAATCTTGGGTGTTGGTTTGTCTTCACAAGACACTCTCCTTGAATACATAGGTCGATTACATAGTTATTTGAGACATACTGTACTTATGTTTAATCCCACCAATCTATATAAATTATGTGTTCACGAAACTCATTTAGAATCAAAAGGCAAGAATGTTCCTCAAGAGACTAGCAAGAAACCATCCAAATCTGGAGACAAATGAAGGGGAAGTTTAAAGGCAAAGGCAAAAATAATGCTACAGTCAAGAAAGGGGAGAGAAAATTAACTGTAAAAATTTCTCAAAAGAAGGCGATGATGAAGACCATTGTTGGAAATTACATCCATAAATGAGACCAAAGAAGTTTAATGAAAAGGGAAAAAAAAGATTGTTGCAACAATTAAATAAGATATAGGATCTAATTCAGGCGATGAAACCAAAATCACAACCATGGGAATGAAAGGTAAATGTTCTAATACAAGTACTAGTTCTTCTAATAAGCCTATTGAGTCTCAAAATGATAAAGAAATAATTTTTCTTTTCCATATCAAGGTCATTTTAAAATATACAAAAGTTGATACATTGTTTTATAATGGATCCCAAGTCAATCTTATTTCTGAAGCAATTTTCAAGAAACTAAATCTAGAAACTACACCTCATACTAAACCTTATCCTTTAGGTTGGGTATGTGAAGATGTCAAATTTCAAGTGATGAGAAAGTGTAAACTCAAATTCTCCATCACTGCAAATTTTATAGATGAGGTAGAGCTTTATGTTGTACCACTTGACATATGTGGAATTATTTTAGGGAGTCCATGCTTGTACGAATGAAAATCCATATTCTATCATCATGAGAACAAATATCATCTTTTTAAAGATGGAGCTGAGTATATTGTTAGAACACATTGCAAGAAGATGAACTTATCTCTTATAAGTGTTGGTCAGATGAAAAAGCTTGTAAATGCTAGTAATAATTTTGTGTTGTTGATGGTTAAAGCTAAAGATATTTTTGAATATGAAGATTTCATAGGACGTGATTCTAAACTCAAGCATGATTTGGTTGAAGTTTTTAACACTTATGACAAGATGTTTCAGGAACCTCAAGGGTTTCCTCCTAAAAGAGGAATCCAACATGAGATTCATTTGTATCAGGATGCATCGCTTCCAAATATTGGCATGTACAGAATGTCAATTTTGCAGAATGCAAAAATCAAAAAGAAAATACAAGGACTACTTGACAAAGGGGTCATCAGGCCAAAAACATCTCCTTGTGGGTCTCCTATTGTCTTGGATTGAAAGAAAGATGGTACATGACACATGGTGTATATTATAGAGCTTTGAAAAATATCACGGTAGAGAATCGTTTGTTGGTAATCATGATTGTCGGCAGACCAAAACCCGCAGGTGTTAGTCAATGATCGCATCGCTAGAGATAAGGATCCATGAGATGTGGTTAGTACATGTCACAAAACACATGGGGGCGTTGGTTTATCCAAAGTCCAACAATATCCCCCCCAATGCAAGTTAGGTGTGTATCGAACTTGTGACCTATGCTCTAATACCACTTGCTGCGAATCATGATTGTCATTAGACCAAAACCCACATGTGTTAGTCAACGATCGCATCGATAGAGATAAGGATCCATAAGAGGTGGTTAGTCCATGTTGCGAAACACAGGGGGAGCATTGTTTTATTTGATGCCCAACATCATTATCCTCTTCCTCGCATTGATCATTTTCTATATTAGTTAAAGGATGTTGTTTACTTCACTAAGTTAGATTTGAGAAGCAGTTATCATCAGATAAGGATTGCTAAAAGTGATATTTATAAAACTACTTTCAAGACAAAACAAGGTTGCACCTACAACATTCATGAGAGTTATGAATGATGCAATGAGACCATTCTTTGGTGATTTTGTCTTAGTCTACTTAGATGATATTCTCATTTTCAGTAAGACCCATTAAGAGCATATTAGGCATGTGAAACAATTTTTAGATGTCTAGAAAAAAGAGAAGTTGTATTTGAAGATGTGTAAGTGTGAATTTGGGAAAACCTCTTCGGTTTATTTAGGTCATATTGTAGGAGGGGGTGAATTGAAGATTGATCCCTCAAAATTTAAAGTCATTTTGAATTGGCATAAACCCAATAATGTAATATAAATTAGGAGCTTTTTGGGAGAAACCCAATATTGGAGAAAATTTATAACTAACTTCTCACTCATGAAAATTTATAGCTAAATTCTCACTCATTGCAGCATCATTTCATGCTTTGACAAGGGTGAAATAGGTATTTCAGTGGGGAGAAAGTAGCAGAAATCCTTCCACACATTGAAAGAGAAAATCAGTACAACACCAATTCTAGCACTTCTAGATCATAAGCAACCATTTGAGATTCAAACCGATGCAACCGATTATACTATGGGAGAAGTTTTGATGAAACATGGTATGCCTATTTGTTATCATTTTGAAACCTTTACCAATACAATAATTAACTATCCAGCTTATGATAAAAAGTTGTATGCTTTGGTACGAAGTGTGAAGAAATGGAAGCACTATTTCATGGTTAAAGAAATGATTATTCATACTAACCATCACCCTTTTGAATAGTTACAATCGCAAACCAAGATAGACATTTCAAGTGGATGAGATTCCTACAACAATTTCATTTGTTAATTAGGTACAAGAAATAAATATACAACAAAGTTGTCAATATGTTATCAAGGCATATTGTTAGTGCATCTGTTATTATTTAGCATAACTCAATCATGCATGAAAGTTATATTGAACAATATGCTCAAGATGACGATTTTAAAGATGTTTATGCAACTTTGATTCAAGGAAATCATCTTTAAGAGTTGGATTATCATGTTCATAACAAGTTATTGTATCAGCATGGCAAGTTATGTGTTCCACAGGGTGAAAGAGTCAATGTCATAAGGGAAGCTCACACTTCTCTTAGTGTTGGTCACTTTTGTGTAGGAAAAAAATTGCTCAAATTAAGACATATTGAATGAAATTGTCCCAAGGTATGTAAATGGTTGTTCCATGTGTTCTACTAGCAATCTTGGCAATAGGAAATTAGGTTTGTTCAATCCAACTCCTATTCCTTCTTGTCCTTGGGAAAGTATTTCTATGGATTTTGTAGGGGCACTACCAATGTCTAGGAAAGGTCATGATTATCTATATGTTGGTGTGGATCATTTTAGAAAAATGTGTGTGTTGATGCCATGTAAGAAATAGGTTACAACTAAACAAATCGAAATTTTGTTCTTCCAAAATGTATGGGTTCATTTTGGTTTGCCCACTTCTATTATTTCTAATTGAGATTCTCGATTTGTCAGGAATTTTTGGTCAATTTTATGGGAACTCGTGGACACAAAGTTGAAGAAGAGCACCACATTACATCCATAAAATAACAACTAGATAAAAGTGGTAAATAAAATTGTAGTTCATCTCCTTCGAGGATATTGTGGTAAGCATCCTAAACTTTGGGTTGAGCATTTGCATTACATCCATCATGCCTACAATTATGCCAAGCACTCATCCACACAAGTATCTCCATTTGAAGCTTATTTTGGTTATTTTCCAAAGTCTCCTTTGGATTTCATCTTTAGTAATGATATTGCAATAGATGGACATAGTGATGTGGAAAAATATGAGAATTTCATTGAACAAATGTAGCTAGTGCATCAAAGAGTACAAGAGCAGCGAGAGAAAAGAAAAGCCAAGTACAAAGCAAGACATGACAAGCATAGGGTTGATCATGATTTCCGCGTGGGAGATCAAGTTTGGTTGTATATAAACAAGGAAAGACTTCAAGGTGAAGGTAAAAAAACTCAAACCAATCAGATATGGTCCTTTCAAACTGTTGTAGAAGATTGGTAACAATGCTTTCCAATTAGATTTGCCAGCTTACATGCAAATTTATTCTATTGTGAATGTGGAAAAATTTAGATTATATGACCCTCCAATGATTTATGAACATGAATATAATGTTCAAATTCCATCTATTGAATATTTTTCTCATGAATATTTAGATGAGTTGTAGGAAGACTCAATTCTTGACAGGAGAATAAGGACTTCACACACAGACAATGTGGAGTATCTTTGAGTGGGGCTTAAAGGTACCAATCCAAGTAAAGCAAGGTGGATTGAGATTGAGAAAGTGAGGGATTTTTACCCTAACTTACTTGTTGAGTAAAAACATACTTTTGGTGGTCCAAAAGCTTCCAATGGAGAGGAATGATCCATGAGAAAAATATGCTCAAAAATTAAAGCACTCAAAATATCCCGAAATTAATGCAAAATCGTAGATATCGTTGTTCTGATTCCAACAATGCTTGAATTGCCTCAATCGAACACCGTATGAGGAAATTATTGTGTTCTAAAGTTTTTGGCAAACAACTAAAAAATCAACTTGTATGGTTGACTATGTTGTTGACTTGGTAGGTTGTACGGTGTTGTGCTGATGTCAATATGCTGATTGTACAGGTATGGTGGTTAGACAAGCTAATCCCATGTTGACACATGGCATGATCGTATAGGGCAAGTTGGCGGATTTTTAATTGTTGGTGAGTTTCAGGTTTGATCAATCGGGAGGTGCCACGTGGAAAAATTGGTTATGGGCTAATCGGCATTGACAGGGTTCAACCCGATGACCTGACCAAGCCAACCTATAGTCTTATTGTTATGCCACGCGATGGTTCTTAATATGTATATTAGTAAGGTTATATTTATTGTAACCGTTTGGGTGGTTTGGGGGGGTTTGGGTCAGCGGGCTCACTTGACTAGCCCAACCCTGGTCATATCACATTATATGTAACCATGATGGAAGCAGAGGGGGTGGACGGTTAGCCCAACACCTAGTCCCATTAATACAACAGAACCACCAGCAACGACTACGTAGAAGGGCCAATGTGTGACACCTAGCCCATGGTCACATGGCTACTCATATGACCAAGAGCACAGAGTTGGCGGGCGTGTGGCCTCTAGCCGGCACCCCTGGCCATATTGAGTGCCACATGACCAACAAAAAGAGAAAAATATAAGGGAGAACATGCTAAATTAAATGTTTGACAAATTGCACTCATTTTAGTGGAATTTCTGATGCTTCCACACCGAATTGTCAATTAGCAGTTCCACCAAAAGGAGATTCGATGCCAGTTTAGCCAGTTTGGTTATTCTGTAAGACAAAGAGTAGAGAAATGAACAAGGAGGCCTAACTTAGCCATCTTCAGTGTTTTTGAGCCTAAGAAGAGCCTACACAAGAGTTTTTGGGTGTTCTGGACACAATGGGAGCATTATTTTTTTGATTTGAGCAATATATTTTGATTTAATTGACATTTTAAGCATTATTTTAAAGGGAAAAAATTGGAAGCTGAACTCGGAGACATAGCCCAATAGAGGTGAACTTCGTCATCAAATTATTGTTTTGTGATGCTACATGTTCTTTATTTGTCTTTGTTTGAATGAACAAAAATGAACAAAAATTACTAAGTTTATGTGTTTTTTCAATTTCGATGCATTGCCCACAAGACATAAACTAGCTTGCAAAGTTTTTCAAGAAATCTTCAATTTTCAATTTCAGATCATAGCTAGAGTGGCATGGCCTTGTCTACTAGTTAGATCAACAAATTTGAGTTTGTAGGCTTGGAGTAGAGTTGTGCATGTAGTTATTGCTAAAATTTAGCAATCTAGTTCAGTTATTTTTAGTTGAACTCAATTAACTAAGCTCTAGTCATTAGTTGAGTGAGTTCAAGGTCAGTTGAGTAGTTATGGCTGTTGTTAACTCACTGATCATCAGCTACTATAGTCAATCAACTAAAAATAGACCTAGTCATGCATTAAATTCAAATTTCCTAGTTGAGTGGATGGAAAAGGAACATTTGTATTTATAATTGTATACAATTGAGTGTACATGCTTGGAAATTAAGAAGGTGAACAAGTCCATGGGAATTGTGCAAGGAAATAACGAATTTAACCATTTTTTAGGAGCTTAATTCCTCCAGGATTGCGAAAGGAAATAGGAGGAATTTTGAGGCCTATTTGGCTAAGTGTTGGTCAGAGAAGGGTAATGAGTGGGAGATTAGAATTGCAGTGTAGGGTATGCTTCGAGATTCAAGCAAGAAATTGTAATTGATCCATATTATCATATGAATTAGTGTAAAGCAACAAAGGGGTTTTTCCCAGTTCGATTTCCCTTTAAAATCATTGTATTCCTTGTTTTTTGATGGTAGCATGTGTTTCTATCATGTGATTTCCTTTCCGCAGAATAGTAGAAGAAATTTTCTTAATTTCAATTCGATTTCCTTAACAATAGAAACTTTTTTGCAATTTCTACATGGTATTAGAGCCTCATAAGACTAGATAGAAACCTTGTTCCAAATCTTATCTCAAAGAAATTTCTATTTGCATGGTTTTTTGGTGCAAATTCTCTTCAGTGCAGGGAAAATTTCTTTCAACGGATTGAGGCTGGAGTATGCATTGGAGGGAACCTCAAATTTTTGTGATTTGAAAGACATGATGGAAGTTGTCCTAGATGACAATGGAGTATGGGAATATACACAAACTGATATTCCAAAACTATCAACATCAAATACACAAGAACTTTCTCAGTGGAAGAAAGACACAAAAAGAGCCAGGGGGATTATTTTGGAGGGTGTCAAAGATCATGTGGTTCCAAACTTGCATGGAAAGGAGACTCCTTTTTCAATGTGGAAAACTATCATAGATGTCTTCTAGAGCAACAATGATGCCAACAATTAGCATTCAGATATAAACTCAAGAGCATTCAAGTGCAAAAAAATGAAACCATTCCACGATACCTATCAAAATTCACTCGAGTTCAAGATGAACTTATAGGACTAGGACAAAATGTGCCATCATCTGAACTTGTGAGCTTAACGCTCCTTGGCCTTCCAAAATATGTAGAAATTATGTTTTTGAGAAGAGCTCGGATTTACCACAGTGTTCATCATTTTTGTATCGACGTTTCGAGTCTAAAACCAGACTCATCATCAGGATAAATTGTGAGGAGAAAAGAAGGCAGATGCTAGGTATAAATATGAGAATGTCTAGGTTTAAAAGAAAACAGGCCGACTTCTGACAATTTAATTTAATTTAATCCTTTTATTTA
>APFE030894351.1:0-13911 GCA_000404065.3 Pinus taeda | reverse complement strand
TTGCATATAATTGTTTCTCCTCCAATAGTTTGAGCACCCTGTCAACATGTTCAACATGATCCTTCCAAGACTTGTTGTAGATTAGTATATCATCAAAAAATACTAACGCAAATTTTCAGAGGAAGGGTTTGAAAATGGAATTCATCAAACCTTGAAATTTAGAAGGTGCATAAGCAAGGCCAAAAGGCATGACCAAAAATTCATAATGACCCTCATGAGTTCTAAATGTTGTTTTCAGAATGTCTTCAATGTTCATTCTAATTTGATGATATCCTAAACGAAGATCCAACTTCGTGAACTAAATTGATTCATGCAATTCACCCAATAATTCATCAATGACAAGAATGGAAAATTTATCTTTAATAGTGAGCTTGTTGAGCTCCCTATAATCCGGACACATGTGCCATGATCCATCCTTCTTGTGCACCAATACTACTGGAGCAGAGAAAGAACTTTGACTAGGTTGAATTATACCAACCTCTAGCATTTCCACAACCATACATTCAATTTCACTCTTTTGGGCATAGGGATACATGTACGGCCTGATGTTTGGAGGAACACTTCCTAGAATCAAATGAATAACATGATCATGATCACGAATAGGTGGTAGCCCTTTGGGAGTCGCAAATACCTTGGAATGATTGTCCAAGACTTTTTGGAGATCTGGATAAATAGATGATTTCAATGTGGGGACCTCTAGCAAACATAATTGTGTAATTACACCTCGTTGTTCCTTCTTTAGAAGCTTTGTCATATTGTTAGCACTAATTATATTTCTTGGTTTCCCTGAAATACCCCTTAATTCAACTTCCTATCCTTCCGCACAAAATTTCATGAAAAGTTCTTGAAAATTAAAAGCTATTGTACCCAAGGATTGTAGCCATTGGACTCCAAGTACAACATCAGCACCACCCATTGGAATGGAAATAATTTGGCTATTCAATACATATTTTCCCATGGATAGCTTGATATTATGGCACTTTCGAGAGAAATTTATGGTTCCTCCACTTGCAACCATCACTTGACACTCTGGTGCTAGATATAGGAAGAAATTCAGCCTTTGCTATCTTACAATGAATAAAATTATGGGTACTTCCCGAATCAATCAACACTATTACCTTTTTCTTCTTGATATGTCCTTCTATCTTGATAGTTTGAGGAGTGGTAATTCTAGCCAATGAATTACAAGATATGGTCAGATTCATTTCTTCTTTATCTAGGGTTTGTTCCTGGAGTATATCCTCTTCTTTTGACATTTCTTGTTCTTTTTCTTCCTCCTCTTCACAATCTATGTAGAATAATTTCTTCTCGGCACACTTATGACCTTCAATGTATTTGTTATCATAACTTTAACAGAGCCCTTTTGCGCTTTTTTCTTCCAATTGTTGTGGTGTCAACCTTGTAGGTTGTGGAAGGCTAGGGGAAACAACACTTCCATCTTTATAGTTGTGAGTGGTAGGCTTCCTAGTTGCCATTATTTTTCTTTCCATTTTTCTTGTTAACCTGAATGCCTTCTCCAATGAATCAGGTTCCCAAAGGCGAACCTCATGTTGGAAATTATCCTTTAGAGTCCCTATGAACACATCAATCCTATTCTTCTCTGGAATATCTTTTACCCTTATTTTCAATTTTTGGAAGTCCTCAATGTGCTCCATAATTGAACCCTTTTGTTTGAGATTTATCAATTGGCTAAAAAAGGTGTTGTTTTTTGTATCCTCATCATGTGTTATCATTTCTTCCGTAAAAATTTCCCAAGTGAAAATTTGTTTATGAGAGAAAAGCCATCGATACCATACAAACTGATTTGGTTCCAAATATAAAGTTGCAATACATACCTTTAGTGTGTTTTGCACATTATGGAGATCAAAACATTGCTCCATCTATAGTATCCATGTTCCGAGATCCTTGCCATCAAACTTCCTCATATCGATTTTTGGAACATGGTTGGTCTTCAATCCAACATTAGAGTCTATGAAATCATGATTAATATTTCATTTGTTCTCATCATGAGTTTTATTTACTACCCTTTCACCATTAGTGACCATTTCTTTTAGCAACTTATTCAAATGTATCTTCAATTCTTCCATCTCATCGTCCAAGCCATTCATCTTAGCGTCCATGCCATTCATCTTAGCTTCCATGCCATCCATCCTATCTTCCATGCCATCCATATTAACTTGCATTACATTCATATTAGCTTCCATGTCATTCATCTTGGCTTCATTTACCTTTAGTGAGAGTGAAATTTGTTGTATTTGGTCTTGTAATTTTGATATATCATGTTGCATTTCTTCCTCTTCTTCACGAGTCATGCTAGAGCTTTCAGGTTGCTTACTAGGTGTTTCCATTTTCTTTCTTCGGGGCATTAATTAATGCTAATAATTCTTCATTATTCCCTTTGAATTCCTTCAAACTAATTTTTCAAACCAATCTTATGCAAAATTTAGAAAAAACTACACAACTTTATTTCACTTTGTAAGAGCTCGATATTGAATTTGTTGTATCTTTGTAACTATGGATTTTGAATAGCTGAAACCTTATCCTGAGCTAGCCCTTTGAGTCCTCTTTCTAACCCCACAAGTCTGATGAAGATTGGATTATCCAAGGAATATTTATGACAAATATCCCACGGTGACCTGATTATAGACTAGTTCAGTAGAGAAAACTTGTACGACATGCCACATGTCACTGTTTCGACCTTAGTACCTGAAGTTGATACACATAAACCTATATGTCATCCTCTTTCTTAAACTTCTTACTAAATTTCAATCTGATGCTCAAAACAAAAGTTATGATGATTTTCCCCAGGTCACCTGTTTGTAATGTAATTCGGGAGTCTGCAAAACCCTAACTTCCTCATATCATTTCTCCGCAAATATAGCGAGACAAGCTCTGAAATTTGGACCTGAAGTTCACAACAATTTTGGCTCAAATGGGTTTGTTTTGTAGCTTCTAAAACATCGCAAAAAAAATTATAGTGAAAATTCCACGATGACCTGTTTGGCGTAGCAAAACCCTAGAATCCAAAGCTCAGATACCAAATGTTAGAAACCAGCTCACAAAAAGATAGAAAAAATAGATCAACACCTTAGAATCCAGCCTCTTCGATGGGGAAACCTCCTTTAAATTACACAAATGAAAAATTCTTGGATGATACAAATGACTAAACCTCTCTTCTATATATAGAAGTCTAAGGGGTCACAATATAATCAAGTCGGCATAACAGTAATAACATAAGGGCACAAAAATAACAATAGTGGGTTTCTATGGGGAATACTAATAACAATATGGGGACAATATGGACACAATAATAACAATAAGGGATACAATGACAATAATAATGGGGAAATCACTAGTATTATAGGGGCCTAACAATCTGCCTGCTCCTCCAAAGAGATGTACTAGCTCCATGCAGTGGAGAAGCCAAGGTGCATTACAATATTGTCCAAGCCTTCTTCAAAATAGTCTTAGTACAAGCTTGGCTAACCAAAAGCCCTTACAATGAGTTATGAGGGACTATTTATAACAAAGGGTGGGGTGACTCTTGGCATTCCCCTTTGTGACAGTTCAACTACCCTCATGACTCTTCACCTACTTTATGACTGTTACATCCAACTGTTGACAATTGACTTACAGTTGAAATGACTCAACATTACAATGCACATGTACTCATGTGAGACAACATGGCTTGAGCAAGCCTTGCAACACATCACTGACACTCGGTCCGCTGTGGTGAGACCAACTCTTTGACATGCTTGTGATGGTGAAGCTGGTGAGCTGATGCCAAGCTTGGTCTTCCGTGATGGTGTGAATGCATCTCATGGTGACATCTTGGTGAAGCAAACTCTTGTCTCCATTGCAACCAGTGCATTGGTTCACCCCCTTCATCCAACTCGTCCACTAACATGTGCATGGTCTTCTTGAGTATGGTTGAACTAGCAACACATTGATGCATAGTGTCTGTGTTGATCTTCAAGTGTGTGTTGGTGGCCATGCACATCAACTTGCCGAAGTACATGTTCAGCCCCAGTTGGACTTGTTTCTTGTCTTCACCTTGGTGAGTGTATTGAATGGGTTGGATTGCATGCGTGCACTCAACTACATGCATGTTGATGAATCCCTTGCATGTGATCAACAACACTTCTCACCATGTATGCTCTATATCAGCTGCTAGGATGGATTCTTAACTTCTATGGGAGAAATTTCATCCATGAGTGCATGTTGTGCCCACTATTTTTCCTGTTCCTGTTGCAACTCATTCGTCTATTTGTGCAACTTCATGTTCCTCCTGAGTTTCTACTTCAACACATGCAATTCCTTCTTTGTTCCATATTTTTCCTTCACGTGATCTCCCTGTTGCATTGACACTTCATAGCCGGAGTCTCCAAAGTTGCTTTCAACATCAATGGATCTACTTGAGCTCACAACCTTGTTTCGTCCGTGTTGTCAACAACCCTCCTCTTTCATTCATTGCATTTGGTATGTTGTCTTCAGCTGTTGTTCATGATGTTGCTCACTGTGATGTTGTTGTTCTCATATCTTGATGTCCTTGTCTACGAGCAACTTGATGTCTTTGTAGGTAGGAAATTCCATGGAAACTTTATCCAGTACATCCCCAGGCATGTTTTGAATGGTGTCTTTGTCTCTACTCTCCTGGGAACCATTGTACCTGTACTGCTAAGAGGCAGATGAACACCTGAGATACCTGGAGACATGGAAACACTCATGGCAAGAAATTTTTTAGTTGAAAACCAAAATTAATATGAGAACTGACTTGTATCATACCTGGGTGGATGATCATGAAGGTTACGCAATTTTGGTCGGGAGGTCAGGAGACTGACTGACTGCTGGAACTACACAATGCACAGTCCAATTTGGCTGTTAACTACTAGCCTAGGGATAGATTTGCACAATTTCTTGGGCCAAGTAGCCATTGTCCTCCAAAAATGTGCAAAATAGTCCTAGAGGCCAGTGCTTGGAATGAATGCACAAATCTAGAGAGGAAGGTGAGCCTTCCTTCCCCAGATTATGCAATGCAGCCTTGGTGAAGGCAGAGCTCAGGCCAAGGTTGGCCCGACTTGCTGAAGGGCAACTAAAAGCATGTAAGTCAGTGAATGCATGGTGACACTAAGTGATAGTAGAAGTTATTAACAGTGGATGCAAAACATGAATGAAAGATTCAGTGAACATATCAACATGCGTGTGGTTGAGGCAGTTCGCCAGTTGGGCAAACGTCTGTGCAAAACAATTTCATGCATGCGACAGTAGTGAGATAGCAATGAAAACCGAAACAAAGCTAGGACAAGCTGGAATACATGTAAATGATATCAAGCATTCAAATAAATGAAAAAAATAGTACTCACACAAGCAAAAACACAAAAAACGATAGAAATGTAGCACAGGGCATGGGAAGCGAGCTTACCCCAAAACAACTGAGTTGAATGTGCCGACTGCTCCTAGATGTGATGTGGGATGTCAAAGCTACAAGTTTGATGTGAGGAATGAGCTTTGTAGCATCCGGTTGATGAGTTTTGATAACATGGAGGTCGCGCATGCCACGAATCTAGGGGAAGCGACACTTGGTGGGAGGTTTCGAAATTGCTCCTTGCATGTAACCTGCAGCTGCTAAACATAGATCCATGAAACAAGGGATTCCTTTGCATGTTGCCTTCGGAGAAGCAGCCCATGCATGCAAGTCTATTTTGCTCAGTCTTGGAGGGAACCGGTCAACTCAACTACACATGCAAGAGACTGCTCAACTGCTAGAGAAAAATGTGTATTTTTGGCTAGGAGCTGGGCTGGCTACCCAAGATATTTGTGCAATTTCTGGGCAGCACAACTGATTTCTACCCACATTTGCATAAATCTTGGGCTGAATACCTTGCTGCTAGGAAAATTTGCAAAAATCCTACTGGGAAGGTTGGCTAGTAGGATTTTCCAATCTTGGAGCCCAGCAGGTTGTCAGAGAGGATTGCATAATTTCTAGAGGGAGGGTTGGTTGCCCTCCAAAAATGCGCAATTTTCAAGGGGAAGTTGCTCAGCCTGCAATTGGACCAAGTCCGGGTGAGCAACCTATGAAGGTAATAGATCAAACTATGATCGACAGGCTGCCTTTGAGCAAGAAAGATACTGAAGCTTGAGGACTTGAAGAAGCAAGGCAAACTGCTATGAAGGTTGGTAGGGAGGCTCCAAAACAGGTTAAGGCAAAATTTTGGAGGGTGGTTGTAGCCACTTCAACACTTGGTGACACACTGGTAGAGCTCCAGCTCTCTAAATGGACCTTGTTCATGAAAATCAAGTCTAACACCTCTGGAAGTATTGTTGATGGGCCCTGACCCAAGTTCAGTGTTAATTAGCCAAGAAAATCCCTACACTATTGGCCCTTTCAGCATCAATCCACAGAGCATGGATTGAAGTCTCACCCGAAGTAGTATGGGGGGATGTAAGAACCAAATTTCCACACACAAAGATAGTTGTGATGTTGTTTTATACCCTAACCCTTCCTTCACGCAAACCAATAAGTCTTTTAGGGCGTATCAATGTACTTCTCTTATTCGACATTGAAACCTTCGCGAACATATGCAATCGTCCTTCACGGACCCTAAATAGGTAATTAAAACGCTTACACACGCCTGCAATTACTCTTACTTCTGTATCTACCCAGATTAGCTCGAGTATTAGTTAACTTCCACATGCATTATGATTATCTTCGCGTAAACAAATATCCCTACTTGCTTTCATATGACAAAGTAAAGCACATAAATTCACACATCAATATAGCATTAAATCATAAACCTAGCATTCAACGTAACATAACCGCATATCTTCATAACATAAGTAAAATATCTCATACACAGATATCTCCAGAATAATTCTCTTTATTGATGGCTCAAATCTCCAGTTCAGACTCTATCTTCCCTGCGCACACAACTGCAGGGATCTTCGCCTTCAGTTGTGGACTTTTACCCTAGGCCTCTATGCACTCAACTGCATAGCCTCTTCCTACGCTAAGACTCTTCGCTCTTAGCTCTCATAGACCCATTACATAAACCAATTACCCAAGAACTTCATAAGAACTGAACTTCCTTGGACTCTTCTAAGACTCCCTTTTTATACATTCACATGGTCCGCGGACCAAGGGTGGATCTCATCAAGCTGACATAAGCTACCTAAACTAAGGGCAGAAAACCTTTTTGACTGTTTACATCTTTGCACTTCATGAACACAAAATGTGGAGACTTTACATTCTTTATACTAAACTTGGGCCTTTAGCCCCAAAACTTGGGCTTTTAACCCCAAAATTGACCCTAGGGGACCCGTTCCCAACAGGCCCCCAAAACAAGTCTAGTGACTTGCACCGAGTCACTCACCCGGTGTGGAGATCTTGTCACAAAGACCTCTCATCTCCACCTATACCACTGCAACCTCAGCAGTGCACTGCTTCGCCGCCTACTTAGCTTGTTCATCTTGCTGCTTCGTCGCTAGTTCCGTGCTATTTATTGCATTTTCTATTGTATCACCTATAGAGTGGCCAATTTTCCTTCAATGGAGGTTGTGAGCACATAGGTTTCCTCTAGCCAATGCCCCAATCTAGCCTTCAGTACCGCCTCCTTGCGCTGAGATGCATCCACTTGTTCCTTTATTTCCTTCGCTTCCTGCAGCTTTGCCAACCTCTACGTGATGGAGACGGTGCACGTCGTCGCTTTGACCTCACCATACCTCTACTACAGTTCTCGTGCCTTATTTTCTAGCCTTTATAGGTTGGGGTCTTCCTGCAGACTGGTAACTACTTCGAGTGCCTACTTGAAGAGCGCAGTGCAATCCTTCATTGTGGTGTTGACAACTGCAACGACATCTTTGATAGTAATCTTGTGCTACTCTCTAACTTCTGGTGGAGTCAAAGGCTAGGCCCTCAAATCAAGTTCAATGATATTAAGATTCAGTTCAAACTAAACCTTAGCCAGCTTTGTTCGTGCCTCGTGCACACCTGCAGCGAGCTTCAGGATTCTTACATCATCTAGCACATCTTTTGGGATGTTCAGCTCTAGAATATTCCAGCATGCCTCAGCCACCACAGCTATTGTGCACTCATTCTTCTCTATGATCTTCTTAAGAAGATCAATCGTGGATGATTTTTCAATCAACATCTATGCATTGTTCACCTTCTTCTCGCTGATAACATTCAAAGTGCGTTGTTCCCAAGCCTGTAGTTCTGTGATAACACCATCATGTAGGGTGTGAAGGGATTCACTTGGAAGCGCGACCAAGTTTAACCCAAATTGCTTGAGAGCATTGATAGTGGCCCTATCAAACTCTGTTTTTGTGTTCAATGCTCCATCTGGTAGTGCGACAGCCCAAGGATCAATTGAACGGACTCTCTGCTGCATCTAAGGTTCCAGGTGCCAAACATCTCGATGCCGCGCTGCCCCATCTGACACTGGTACGCACCTGAGTAGCCTAGATCTAAAGATTATGCAAACCTGTTTGAATGGCGACCAAGTCTTGTTTTTGCTACTGCTCGAACTGCTGCAGTAGTTCCACGGTCGTGTCCCTTACTGTATCACTGATATCATTCAAATCACCCTCTGTGAAGGTGATTGTGTCAAGGGATGATTTGTTGGCCTTTGACTTCTTCCATGGCCCTACCTTCTCTTACTCCCTTGTGCGCTTAACCCAGAATGGGATAGTCTCTGGGTCGGCTCCTCCCTGTTCTGAGCGTTGCTCCTCCTCCTTTATCTGTGGAGAAGGCGATTTCTAACTCCTATCAAATTCACAGTCTTCCTCTTCCTCCTCCTCTTATGCCTGCTTTTTGGCAGCATGCTCTGCTTTGGCTTTGTCCTTGGCTTCCTTCCTTCATCTTTCAGCCAACTGCTCCATCTTTGATTTGGCCTCTTCCTTCTTCTACTTCGTGGTAGACTTACTAGACCCAACTAATAAGTCTAAGGCTATGTGCCACTTTGCCAGCCAAATCTCCATAACCATGGTGATTGCATCATCTGTCGCCAAGTATGGAAGATCATACCATTTTTGTGCAGGGTCCTTCTACGCTCTAATGGAAATGTAGTTGAAGTTCACCTTGAACTCCACATATTTAGACAACTGCTCAAAGATAGTCGATGAGAGCCATGGCTTGCGGTTCATTGTGGTGCAGATGCTTGATTCCATGAGAATCCAAAATATCTTGTTGTCCTTGACCCTTTGGGGGTCCTTCATGGCCCAGATTGAAGTGAACTTCGCTGCTTCTAGTAGCTCTGGTGCAATTGGAGGAAACTCATTGTCCTCTGGTAAGTCCCACGCAACTAGTACAATTGACAGCAACAGCCATGCATAGTGGAAGGTCTTTCTTTGGTCTTGCACTTCTCTAGAGTTCGCGAGGAACTTGCTGCAGAGGTAGCATGCCCAGTTAATTTGTATGCCCTCCGCACACTGGGATACTAAAGATACAACTGGTGCCAGCACTTCATCTATGTAACACTTCCTCATGATTTTCCCCGCTAAGATCTAGGTGACTACTTTAATTGGAGGGTCAGTTATGCTAGAGATTGAGTAGTCACGTGGCTTTTTGGAAAATTCCATGGTCGGATTCAAGCCTGAATGTGGGAGCAAAGTGATCCTGCGGATCAACATGCCAGTGATTGGTATCGAATCTCCTAAGCACATGCACCCATCTTGCACCAAGCATAATAGCTGCTTGATCACTATCAAAGTTATGGGCTCATGGTTGTAATGCAGTACCCATAGCAAGTTCAACATTCTTGCCTTATCCACCCCTTTTATCCACTACCTTAGCTCCAGAACGGTCACATCAGAGTCTTTATAGAAGACACAATGCATGAATTTTTTGGTGGCCAAGTGGGGAAGCCCTCTATATCTGCCAAATCCCAATCCTCCAGCTTCAAATGGGGGAAACATGCCAGGCGCGGGCCTTCAAATGTGATTTTGTCTAGCAGCAACAGTGTGAAAAGTGTAATTTTTTTCTCATTGATGTCCTTTGGTACTTTCTCCTTACCTCGGCGAGGAGGAACATATGCTGGTGACGCAGGGTTACCCCGCACATACCCATAGTATGCATAAACACGACTGTCCCATGTATTTGACTCACAAAGGAGTCAAAACTTCAAACCATCAAATGGTTAAGGCCCCTTTTAGTCTCACTCAGAATGGTTCATAGACTTAACAAAGTCTAAACATTCATCCACTTTTCCCTTTCTATCAGAAATTAATCACCCCACATAAAACCTTCTATCGGGACTTTTAAAACCCTCATATTAACCCTTTAAGCTGCATATATATAACCTTCCCCATTTATGCATTGGTTACATATGTTTAACCACATGAAATGCTCTATCGACACTATTTCCTTATAAACCCTTTCACAAAGGAAAATACTCCAAAACATACCTTTTCCGCCTTTCGTATAGTCTTGCATGTATCCCAATGCTACCTCCATCGAAAATGGGGATCGCTCTTTCACGAAACTCCACATATATATATCATCACCCCTTCCGCCTCCGATATCCGACTATTGGAGACATTAAGATATGTTTTAAGCCTTAAAAGACTCAGCAACACTTAATCATAAAATATATGGAATATACGGGAAAACCCACTCCAAACACATATAGCGAATCTGAAAACTTATCCACCGGCACCTATAAATGTCATCGGGTATGCACCTTTAGTCGCTCCACAGTGCTTCTCTATATTAAGGCCTGACCTCCGATCACCTAATACCTTTGATCGTTGATTAGCGCTTTATCACTATCGGCGTATCAGCCCGTCGATAGACCTTTGGCTTCTCCAATATGCGATAAGTGATCAGATCTGGACCATCAATCTAAATCTCGATCTGACGTTCCATACTTAATCGCATGATCACGATCACTCTATTTCAAATGCTCATTCCAATGTCTTCAAAAGGGATTATGCCGATGCGACTTAATCCTAGCCGTTGATCTTAATGATCCAACGGCTGTTGAGCAACCATCCTTTACTTCTGTGCTCTTCACTTGTGTTTTTACGTTGTTTCTTCAATTTTCTTCGTGGTTCAGGTTTCTTCAAAGGTTCTCGTTATTCGTTATTTCTGCTGCTCAACTCTTTTTGAGTTTAACTCCTTAAACTCCCAACTTTGTTGTCTCTCCAGAGCTCTGCTCTAATGCTTCAATTGGACTCGATGATTCATTGTGATTCTTCTGAATTGTTCTCCTCTCTGTGTTTCGCCTCGACTCTGCCTGTATATAACTATTGCAAAATTCCAATTCACAATAATTTCAACACTCAAAACACACTTATCCAGGGTCGAAACTACCCTCTATATTTATAAATATACAAATGATTATAGAATGAGACTCTCTATCTCTCATGCAGGCCTGATCCTCAACTATTCATGGCCTCCCCCTTTGACACTGCCTGTGGGCTTACATATATGCCAGTGAGTTTTGTTGAACTCATCCTGGTTTGACTCCTAGATCCATTAAACCGACTCCTAGAAGTACTCTATCCTCTATTTCCACTTCTAATTCATTAAATTCCTAAAATATCTCCCTCTTGTTCCTTGAATCATGCAATTTTTTAAGAGTTGTAATTGACTTTGAACTCTTTTGTCATTACTTCCCACTCATGTCCCTCTTATTGGAGAGTATTTACAAGATACCTCACACATCTAATTATTTCACTTAAAATCCTAATATTACATTAATTTATCACTTAGGAATCCAACTTCCTAAAAAGACATGACCCCCTATGTCTACTTAATTAAAATGATTTTCTCTTGGGTTGAATGCTCCTGCATCAGACTCCCAAAGTAGAAAATCTTCATGATCTCCTGATCATGTGTCTTCTGGTCTTTGTCTTCCTGGATCCCATACTTTGTTTTGTAACTGCCCAAATGTTTTGTTCCTTTGCTATTGTTGTACTTATGTTGTCTTCTGCTCCATTTTCTTCTTCTTGTCAATCAGATTCAAATTCTGATTGATCTTTCTTCCTGCTGCTACCATTTCCCTCCATTTGGATTGCTCCACCATCAGTTGTCACATCTCTTCAATGTAGGTTTTAACCCTGTACAGAAATTACCTGCATATGAGTTCTAAAACATAGAAAATAAACAATGCGAGAACATAACACATAAAACACATATACACAGATATTTTCCCCTAGATCCCAAACCATGACTACCAGCTTGATTTTTTCGTTATGTTCCTTGCAATGTTACAATACATATTTATACATGCTGAAGCATCCAATACCATGGACCGAAAAACCATCGCGTCCAAAACCATGTGCAAAAAACATGCACAAAACCATAGGTATGTCCACCCAACCTAATATAGGGTCCAAAACCAAAATTTTGGGGCATTGTCCCGGACCCCATAGAGTGGGGTTACTTGTACCCCTCAAACCCCCTGTAACTCCCCTCGCTACGCAATCAGCACAACAAAGGGGGGGATTTTCGCCCCCTCTAACCCCCCAGTTAACTACATGGGCTAGTCGTGGAAAGAATATAACACAACCCAACATTCTCCCACTTGTTTTTTTCTTTCCATAGGGGGGCACAAGAGAGCTTAGTCATTTATCCAACCCTGTAATGCCCATTGTTTCTCTACACAAAGAGAACTTCTCAAAGCTCACATATTTTGTCCATGCATCTGTAGTATTCTTCAAAGTGTCCACCTTTACTAACAACACCTTTTTTTCTTCTATCATATCCCTCACAAAGTGATATTGAACATCAATGTGCTTTGTATTTGAATGACATGCAGGGTTCTTTGCCAAGAAAATTGCACTTTGGCTGTCACGGTCTATCCTTATAGCTCCCTATACCAACCCCATACTTGAACACAATCTTTGCAACCAAACTGCTTCCTTGCTTGCATGAGTGGTTGCCATGTATTCTGCCTCTGTAGTTGATAATGCTACTACAGATTGTTTCTTACTCATCCAACTTACTACACCTCCAAATAGGTTAAACACATACCCACTTGTAGATCTTCTTTGATCTAGATCTCTAGCCCAGTCCGCATCAACAAAGCCATGAATATCCAAAACTTTGTCCAATCCTAGTCTTCCTTGGTAGCACAAACCATAATCACTAGTGCCACGCAAATACCTGAAAACCCACTTCACCGTTGTCCAGTGTTCCTTCCCTAGTTTTGACATAAACTAGCTCAATACTCCCACTGCATGTACAATGTCTGGTCTAGTACAGACCATTGCATACATCAGGCTACCAACTGTACTTGCATATGGAACACAGGACATGTCCTCTTCCTCTTCTTGTGTCTTGGGACATTGTACAGCAGATAACCTCACACCTATAGGAATAGGAACCTTCACCGGTTTACTATCCTACATATTAAACCTCTGCAATATTGTCTTAACATACTTCCTCTGGTTTAACTAGAGCTTCCTCTTCATCTGATCTCTTTTAATTTCCATGCCCAAAATATAGTTTGCAGCACCAATATCTTTCATGTTGAATTTGGAGGACAATTGGGTCTTCAAATCCTGGATAATTCCTTTGTCAGTTCCAACCAACAACATATCATCCACATACAAGACCAGATAAATAGCATGGTCACCAATTAATTTAAAATACACACATTGATCTGCTTTGCTTCTAGTGAAGCCAAGTCACCGTATAAATGTATCAAATTTCTAATACCACATCCTTGGTGACTGTTTTAACCCATACAGAGACTTCTTTAACTTGCATAATAGTTCTTTCTTACCCTTCACCGCAAAGCCTTCAGGGTTCTTCATGTAAATCTCCCCTTCCAGATCCCCATGAAGAAATGTTGCCTTCACATCCATCTGTTCTACCTCAAAATCAAAAGCAGAAACAACAGATAAAAGTAATCTAATAGAAGTTACCTTGGCAACAGGAGAAAAAATATCACCAAAATCAATTCCCGG
>APFE030894334.1:169460-236899 GCA_000404065.3 Pinus taeda | reverse complement strand
ATTTTTAGTTAAAATTTTCGTATAAAAATTGTGATTTTCGCATGTCAATTATAGCAAAAAATTATCAAAACATGTAGTTTTTTAGTTATATTTATGTTAAAAACGACTATTTTTATGTCCATTGTTAAAAAATATTGTTTTTTAGAAACAATTATTTCTTGTGGATTGAAAAATTAGTTAATGATGTATAAATATGTAGAATATCACAAATTCAAAATATTGACCTTCTTCTTTATATATGCAAAACAATAAAAACCTCACTACAAAAAAAAAAAAATTAAAATAAAAACAAGAAAATATGAAGAAAATGAACACTTCAAAAATTATTAAATTTACAAAATAATTATTTACATTTCATACATTAGAAAATAAAAGATAAAAATAAAAAAAGCATTTTAAAAAAAGGGTCTGGTGTAGAATTACCACGTTTTTAAATCAACGTAAAAAAAACTACCATTCTAAAACGCAATGTACATAAAAAAAATTATAGTGCCAAAAACTATGCTCTAAAAAACACGTGTTCTGCATCACCCTTTTTCAAAATCAGGTCACTTTTTTGCTATCTCTACAAAACGGGTAACAGTATGAGTTCCTGTTTCAAAGTTTACATTGTTAAGAGAGGAAGAACAAAAGAATGGAGGAGAGAATCAGAATCCTAGAGAAGGACTTAACACTAGAAAAACCACTGGGAGATATGAAAAATATATTGTGGGCCAATATCATTGATTCCATCAATATATTTGGCCTTCTATCCAAATAATTTTTGAACAGACTGAACTAGTCAAGATAGTTGTGGAAGCTATACAGAAGACTAGAGAAGAATTAGGAAATAACCCTGAAGAGGCAAATCAGTTAATTGATTTCTTGAACCACAGGAACAGGTACCAACTGGATGCATTAGAGATTAAACATAGAACAACCACCATCATTGAAATTAAGAAAGTTCTTACTAAAAGGAACTTGATGCTTAACTTGGAGAAAAGGTGTCAAAGTATTCAAGGAGATATAGATGACTTCATGTTGAAGTATGGCATCTTGAGAGAGAAATGCCTTCCAAACCCACTGGTCATAAATGACAATTTGATGACACATGATGACTACATTGAGAGACTAAACAAAAAGGCCAAGAGCCAAGCCATCTCTTCAGCAGTAAAAGCACTATCTACAGGAAAGGTTCTTTATGATGGCTTGGAAAGCCTATTTTACATAGAACATGAAGTGAAACACCTTTTCACCAACAGGCCCAATTTTTTTAAGTACACAAAAGCTGATGAAGTGTACAGGAAAATGATCAGAATGAAAATACCGAATGATGAATGGTGGACCAATATGACCAATATACTATAAAGTTACTATAGTAAATCTATGGGGTAAAAATGTTTACTACGGTATAGTCTGGTAAGTACAGGTAAAGAGTATCAACACAGGTAAAGAGTATCAGTAGGTGAAGATAAGAGTGAAGTCCAGCACACAATTACTAAGACAACTGCATGAGACAAATTTGAGTTCCAGCATCCATCACATTCACAAATAGAGGGACAGCAAACAATATGTTTTCCATCTGTCTCTATCTTCGTGTGGAAGATAACTTTTGTTTCCTATAATAAATCTCGTATAGTTATGATATATTTTGTAATATTTTTTGTATAAATACCTCATAAAACAAAGTAATTGGGGTGGATTAAAAAGCATTTCTGGAGACTTTTGTTTTGAGCTAAAGGAGTTGTTGTAATCAAGGTTGGACTGGTTTACTGGATTAAATAAAGCCGAGGACATTTCACTCGATTCATGTGCACTGTGGAAGACAAATAAGTATCATTTATCTGAGTTTGAAATAATTTTTTTGTTCATGTTATGAAATATCACATGTGTTTTATTATAAATCTTAGAAGCAAACAAGGAATAATACTATCAGAATTAGCTTAAGTGCTCTCTGTTTTAACTGTTTGCTTATTTAATGTTTTCTGCTAAATTGTCTAAGTTCGGGAATTATTAATTGCTCCCTCACTTCTGTAATTTATTCCCCCTATTGGCCCCTAGTACAGGATTCTTAATTGCCCTTGCTACTTGCCAAATCTCCCTTCTTCATTTTAATCTCGATTAAGGATTCTTCATTGCCCTTAGCCCTGGTTAAGATTTCCATCCATTGAAACTTTGAGATTTGTCCCTGTTGTGCTATCTTTCCTTGTGAACTCTTACCTTAGTGATTAATCAAATCCTGTTAATCTTTTCCTACTTGACTCCATAACCCAATAGCCTGAATACCTGCTCTACCCATCTGTTTCCTTAATTCCACCAAACAAATCAAAACAAATCCCTTGAGCATCAATAACTAGCCTAATATCATATCAAAAAAATAATAAATCATAAAGAGAGAACCCTCTCTGAGTATAGATTGGCTAGGATCTATACTTAAAAGATTGGTTTGTAGTTACCTTGGATCCTTTCCTTCTTTCAAATAAGTTCTAAGGAAAATCTGAGTGATAACATAGTGGCAACCATACTGGGGAGAACATATCCTCAGTTAAATAAACCTTTGAGAAACCTATAAGTTTAATTTAAAGCATCTTGAAGTATTATTTGAAGTTATAGTGAAAATTCATAAAAGAAAAGCATTTAAAAGACTTGAAATCTGGCTTTAGGAGGAACCCATTACACTAGGGCTAACCCTGACCCAAATCCTCCCCTTGTGTTTGAAAATCCCAACCTGATTCCAAGAATCATTAGAAGACAATATAGTTTAGTCAACCCTAGACCTTTGTTCAGATCACATTCCTGGCCTGTTGAGTGGTTGTTCTTGGAAGACCTTCCTTTTGATGAACATTTTGAACTTTCTCTGTTTAGAACCACATCTGGTAGTGAACTATTGGACCTAGTCCAAGATCCAGAATTCCTCAGATAACTTGAAACCCAACGAGCCAATTTGTCAATTGATTGACATCTACAGAACTCCACTCAGTCATCCCTTACCACCAATAGAACCCCTGAACTTTTTGAAACAACGTAACTTTCTGCTAGTTCATCATTATTCCCTCACTTTTCTGAAGTCCACTCTACCCCTCCATTCATCCCTTCACTTCCTCTCTAGCCAATCAATACCTGACATTCCACCACTACCTCTAGTTCTTCCTCCACAACCCAAACACCTCCTGTTACCCCAAATCCTGTTCACACTACTACCCAACCTAGAATCATGGCTAATATATATGCCCCCCTTGTGATGCCTGCCCCCCAAGGTGCAATGCCGCATGATGACCAGAGTAAAATTGCTACCTTTGATGGTACCAGAACATACACAGCCCTACCGGACACTAGGAAAATGACAAATTACTTTGAAATTTATGAGATTGACGTGGTCGATGTCCAAATGAGAATTTTTATTCAAAGTCTAGCTGGGGAAGTGAGAATGTGGTTTAGATCCTTGACTCCTCAGAGCATAGATAGTCTAAGATTCATTTACCAGCAATTCTTGAATAGGTGGGAAAAGAAGAAGAAGGACCCCCTTCAAATTTTATTTGAATATCAAAACCTTAAAAGGGGTCCCCATGAAACTATTCAGGACTATTGTACCAGGTTTAATACTGTATATAATGCCATCCCACTTGACCTTAGGCCCCCACCTAGTTTAGTCCTAATCAAATTTCCAGATGGATTTAATTCAGATATGGATTTTCAATTAAGAGAAAGAAATCCCCCCACTATGGAAGAAATGCATAGCGTAGCAGTAAGTGTTGAAGCTAACCTGCTTGCCAAAAGAACTAGAGCTAGGAGTGAGAAAAGGATACCCTTCAAAGAGGAAACTACACCCTTTGAACAAAAAATCGATGCTTTAGCTAAAGGGATGGAAAGACTGTTGGATAGAGTTGAAATTATTGGAAGGAAACCTCACTAGGATAACCAACAAGCTAATCCAGTGAGAAATCCTAATTTTAGGAAAAACCAGAATACTGGAAAAAATATTCTTGACCAGAATATTAGACCACCTTTCCAAGAAAATTATGCATAGACCTCACACTTAGAATACCCTGAACAAGACACTCAGATAAATTTGATGGGTTTAGACGATGATGAAGATATTTTCCTAACTCAGGATGACCAAGAGTCACACGTGCTCCAATAGTTCCGAACCCAAACAGGGGAATCATTTGATTTCAAACAGGGGTATGACTCTGCCATTTTTTAAGTACATAAAAAGTACAACTTAAGAAGCAGAAGGTACCGATGCCCTGGAACAAAACAAGAAAACAATTCCTAGTCAACCTAATAAAGGAAAAGTTACAAATCAGAATCCTCAAGTTACAAAAACGTTACAAATCCTTTCTAGACCACATCAAAATCCTCCTAACCCCACCATTGAAGATGTAACAGATAATCAACCTTCTAATGAGCACCCTTCCACTTCGTTCCCCTCAAAGGAACATGGGAACAACCTCCAGAAATCATATTAGAAAATCCAATTGAAAATACTCCTAACAATGAAAAACAAAAACACACTACCCATAGCTTTGGTTCTAAAATTCCAAATATTCAAATAGATAAATCTCCTCTGCCTTTCATTTGGGAGTAGAAGTGGCCAAGCTCAAAATTTTAGTACCTTTGACAAAATTGGTAAAACATGAAACTTACATATCTCAAATTAGTAAATATCTAAACTATGTTGAAAATGAAGATTCTGTGAATCTCTTTGATGACCAACCTGAGTTACTTTTCAGGTCAGATGTCAATGGAAAGCCAATTGAAGGAAGGATACCACCTTTCTACATCAGCCTTAACATCCACGATAAAATCCTACACAATGCCATGCTAGACTCTCGAGCCTTACACAATCTTATGCCTAAGTCTGTAATGGAAAATCTTAACCTGGATATCACCAGACCTTATAAAGATTTATTATCCTTTGATTCGAGTCAGGTAAAATGCTTGGGGATTATAAAAGATTTCTATGTCTCCCTAGTTCAGTACCCTGCCAAAACCATACTCATGGATATTGTTGTTGCTAATATACCACTCAAGTATGGTATGTTGTTGTCTAGATCCTAGGGTGCCAAACTCCAAGGATCTCTGCAATTAGATATGTCTTATGCTACCATTTCAGTCTTTGGACATCCCAAGAAACTATATAGAGAAACTTTGATGAAGTATGTAGTGAGTAGTGAGGAGAGGCCTCAGAACTTCCCCATATATTCAATACATTCGGACATGGATTCTTTTATTCTTTATAATGCTGAAATTAATCAAGAAGATACTCCAAGTGATATAATAGTAGAACCAAAATAAATTGTAAAATAAAATTCAGATGTCCAAATTCATGAGACATTAGATGACAAAGAAAATTCAGATGCCCTAGTTAAGAAAGATTCCACCACAACAGATGAAAATTATGAACATGAATTCTTATGGCATCTAGAATTTGATGGTTCAGTAAACATGCTAGGTACAGGAGTAGGTGTATGGATTTATAACTTAGAGAATGATCATGCAGAAGGTCATGCTTATAGGTTAAATTTCAAATGCACAAACAATATGGCAGAATATGAAGCACTCCTGTTAGGTCTTAAATTGGTTAAAGGATTAGGAGCTATAAGGGTATCAATTATGGGAGATTCTGAACTGGTAATTAAACAAATTAATGGTGCTTATTTAACCAGAAACCCTAGATTAGGATTTTACAAAGGAACAGTTGTAGAAATCCTTAACACTTTTTTGGAAACCAAGCTTGCTACTATCCCCAAAAAACATAACATGCAAGCTCATAGTCTGGCCATGTTTGCTGGTACTTGTAAGTTACCTTTCCATCCCAACCATCAGTATACTGTTGAGGTTAAGAGCATACCAACTATTCTTGACAACTTAAAGAATTGGCAAGTATTTGAAAATGATAAATAGATTAACCATTTCTTAACTTTAGATAATGAATTTGTAAATACCAACATAGATACTAACATAGCAGTAGATTTTAGTTGCTTTAATGAAGTAGAATAAATGAACTAGAAGAAGATCAAATAAAAGATAGACTTTATCCTACAGAACTCACAAAAACAAATATTCGAGATTTAAAACAAATGGAAATTGATGAAATAATTGATGATGAAACCGAAGTCATAAACCTTAAAGACAATTTCTTACCCAAAGGATTAACTCCTTTGGAAGACTTATTCGACTCAAATGATATTCCTAAAAAGACTAAAATGGAACCTTTGAAATCAGACATTGAGGAATGTAACATAGGATCTGAAGAGAATCCCAAGCTAATAAAATTGTCTAAATCATTGCCTCCCAATGAAAAACTGAAATATATGGAACTTATGAAGGAATTCCAGGATGTTTTTCCTGGAGTTATGAGGATCTAAAATCCTATGATACCAGCATTATACAACACACTATCCCTTTAAAAGAACATTAGAAGCCCTTTAGACAAAAGCTTAGAATAATTAACCTTGTTCTACTACCTTCTATTGAAAAGGAAATCAAATGAATTTATGAAGTAGGAATTATTACGCCCATTAGGTTTTCAGATTGGGTATCTAATCTTGTCCCCACAAGAAAGAAAACATGAGAAATAAGACTGTGTGTTGACCTAAGGAATTTAAACAAAGCTTCGCTCAAAGACAACTATCCCTTCCTAAAATGGATCACATATTACAAAGGGTAGTAGGTTCCACAAGGATCTCATTGTTAGATGGTTTCTCTGGTTACAACCAAATCCTAGTCCATCCTAATGATCAAGCAAAAACTACATTCAAAGCCCCATGGGGTACCTTTATGTACATTAAAATGCTTTTCTGATTGAAAGATGCAGGGGCCACCTTTCAAAGGACAATGGATATTTCTTTTGCAAAAGAAATCCATGATTTCCTAGTTATATACCTTGATGATATCACAATGTTTTCCAAATCAGATCAACATTATTTGGATCATCTTAGGCGGGTCTTTATTAAGTGCAGGAAATATGGCATCTCACTAAATCCTAAAAAGTCTTTATTTGGTTTGGAAGAAGGCAAACTATTGGGCCACATTATCTCCAAGGATGGAACCCAGATTGTTCCAACTAGGATTGAAGTTATTTTGCAAATACCTCACCCCAGGAGCATTAAAGAACTTCATGCATTTTTAGGAAAAATAAATTTCTTAAGAAGATTCATTTCAAATCCAGCTGAATTGATTAAACTATTAAATAATATGTTGAAGAAAGATTCGGCTATTAAATGGATAGTAGAGGCTAAAAAATCATTCGAAGACATAAAACTAGCCTTGACTCAAACACCAGTCCTCATTAGTCCAATGTTTGACAGAGAATTTATCATTTTTTCTTTTGCATCTGAATATAGTATTGTTGCAGTTTTACTACAAAATAACGATCAAGGATTCGAACAACCAATAGCCTTATTTAGTAAAGCTCTAAGAGATGCATCCTTGAAGTATAACATAATGGAAAAACAGGCTTTTGCTCTGATACAAGCCATCAAAGATTTCAGAGTCTATATCTTGTATTCTCACATTATAGCTTATGTTCCCAATGCTCTAGTCAAAGACATTTTAACACAGAATGGAGTTGATGGCAAAAGGGGAAAGTGGATAGCTACCATATTAGAGTATGACATAGAGATTAAACCTACAAAGTTAATCAAAGGCGAAGGGTTGGCTAAACTTATGGCTGAAACCAATTCTCAAGCCCTAGGTATAAATTTTATAGCAGAATTGGACAACGAAGAGGAGATGGCAACTCCACAGATCAGCCAAGCCTTTTTAGACTCACCCTGGTATGCTGATATAATATACGTTCTACAAAATTTACAAGCTCCTCTAGGGTTGTCCATAACTAAAAGTAGGTTCTTGGAAAAGAAATCTTTGAAATTCTACGTAATGGATAATACTTTATTTTGGAAAAAGCATGAAGGCATTCTGTTAAATTGCTTATTAAAGGAAGAATCTGACAAAGTACTTCGAGAATTTCATGCAGGTGATTGCGGAGGACGCCTCTACTAGAATACAATAGCTAATAAAATCCTAAGATTTGGATTCTACTGGAATACCTTGTTTTCTAATGTGAAAAAGTTTGTAACATCCTGCCACAAGTGCAAAATCTTTGAAGGAAAAAGAAAGCTTATGCCTTTACCTTTGAAACCCATTTCTACTGAAAAACCATTTCAACAATGGGGTCTAGACTTCATTGGCAAAATTCATCCCCCCTCTTCTACTAAACATAGATGGATACTGACTGCCACATATTACTTTTCAAAGTGGATACAAGCCATTCCCTCCAGACAAGCCACTGATGTTGTCATCATAGGTTTTCTAGAGGCTAATATTTTGTCTAGATTTGGCTGTCTAGACAAAATTATCACGGACAATGCTGTAGCATTTAAATAAAAAAGGATGATTGTCTGCCATAAATACCATATAACCATTGGTCACTCTACAACCTACTATCCCCAAGGAAATGGATTTGCAGAATCCTCCAATAAAAGCTTAATGAATATAATTAAAAAATTGCTGGAAGATAATAAGAAAAAATGGAACAAAAAACTGATCAATGATTTGTGGGAAGATAGGCTTACAACTAAGAAATCTATTGGACCAATCTCTATCAATTAGTCTATGGGATGGAAGTTGTTTTCCATTCATCATTAGGAATTCCAGTAATGAAACTACACCAGGAATCCCAAGTTGAGACAAATGATATTTAGAGGAGAATCAATCAGACCATTCATTTGCAACAAACCAGAGAGGAAGTATACATTAGAGCCCAAGTACCACAGGAAAAACTTAAGAAAGTTTTTGATAAAATAACCAAAGCAGAAGACTTCTATCTTGGTGACAAAGTTTTGAAGTGGGACTCCAGAAGAGAAGATAAAGGGAAAGATGGGAAGTTTGACTCCCTATGGAAAGGTCCATACATTATATATGCCTTTAGAGGGAATAATTCTTATTTTCTCAAAGAGTTAAATGGTGTAGAGATATAAGGAGGACCAGTCAATGGTCGAATGTTGAAACACTACATTGATCAAAGCTACTAATTCTACCCATGTCAATTGTACATAATATATTCTTCACAATGTTTAAGTGTTGATTGGATGGTTAAGTTTTGGAGTTAAAGCCCGAAGAGAAGGCCCTAAGCTTCAAGATTAACATTGTCATAGATATCAATAAAGCAACAAAATCAAAGGAAATTTCAAAGTGAAATCACAGCCCCTTAGAAGGCCATTGGTCTATATTTATTGACTTCCCACTAGGGAAGGCCATCGCCAAGTGGAGCCACTATTATGTTCCTATACCAATAGGTGTCATAATTTATGATTGACTTAGTTATCTCTGAAATATGTACATACCTTTGCTTCTGCAAATTTTTTCCATATTTGTAAAAAAAAATGTAAAAAGGGTATGTCCTAAAGACAAAAAAAAAGAATAAAGAAAAGGTTAAAAAAGATGAAAAAATGAACCCCAAAGGAAAAGAAGAAGACCATGAAAGTGTGCAAGTCAAAACTCCATTGCTATTTTATTTTTCTATAATAATGATTATTTGCAATTTGTTACTTATGCCACAATCCATGGTAGTCAAATAGTTGAAACTTGACTATCTCATGTTCTAAATTTTTATGTCTATAGATAGAGAATAAAATATGACCAAACTGTTTAATCTTAGAAGACAAGTAGATAGGTAGAGTAAATAAAGGAGCTCAACAGTTTAATATGAGCCCTTGGATGTAATAAGGATAGACTTAGATATATTTCCATTGTAAAATAAAAGAAAAATGTTTCACAAGGGTTTGCCAGTTTAAGTGCACCCTAATAAAGAGTAGAAAAAATGGTAGGATGTGTAGATGGGTAAGTAGAGGAATGGCCACATAATTGTGCATGATGAATAGTTGAAACTCATATCATTTGCTTTCATCATCATATTACTTTAAAATTATGGATAACAATGAGACATTTACAAAATCAACTTATTAATTTCATCATTCCTTTTACCCCTAATATCACTAATTTCCCACAAATAACAATAAAAGTGCCTAGAACCTTAAGTCAAAGGGGCTCAGAGCATTTCTCTAACTTTTGGAGGGACGGGACCCTCAGCCCAATGACTTACAGGTTCCAAGTGCTAAAACCCCCTCATCAACATTCACCCCCTCCATAATTCATTGATTTTCCCCAAAAACCCCTTTTCCTAGAGTAAAATCACTATTTTCTTAGGAAAAGTAATTATCCTCATACGAAACTCCTTCTCACAAAAAAAAACCCACAAAATGCACCTAAGCCTAAGTTATAATGTTTAAATGGGAAAATGTGAATATATTTCGAAACATTTTACTTAGTGCATTCTTATCTCTGTTTCCATTTCATATTAACACTAATTTATTATAGTTAACTCCAGGAAAATACACCCCGTCCCTGTATATATTATTAAAATCCTGTATATAAATATCCCGCCCCGATTTGAAACATAAACCCCAAATAATGAAATAATTATATAGATTAATTAATCTATCCATGATCAATCAAGACCTATAACCCTCCGCTGCATTAAAAAGGAATTAACTAATCAACCTGTGATTAATTAAGAACCTTCCTCCAATCACATCGCTCCCAACGTCATTAACTCCCTAATTCACAGTTACTACCCCATTGGGCCCCTTCATTAAATCTCAATCAAGTTCCTTCCCCGACCACCATATGATCTGACACCTTCAGATCTAATCGTTGACGCTCATATCGAGTGGCCTCCAATGCCGAACTTTACCCGCCCGATACGAGTGGTTTCACTATTCACCCTGCCACTACGTGTCACTCAATGAATGGCATCAGGTGAGCCTCTCCCGATGCCGCTACGCCCTCATAAGCGGTGTCATAGATTCCTCTTACCGCCTCTTCTTACCACCTTCACTAAATGACAAAATGTCCCATCCGTTAAATCGCACCAACTGTCGATTTCAATATACCCGCCAAAATATTAAATTTGCAAAATAAAAAGAAATTCTCATTATTTTGTTTTACCAAGAAAGGAACCTTCTATTCTCCATGCACACTTAGAGTACGTTCGAGCCGCCACCCTGCTTCCAACCGTCAACCTTCAGAAGCCACTGAACTCCGGATTGCCATTGCAGACCTGTGCGCTTCATGCAAACAGTGCACTAGAGCCATTGGTCTCTTTATCCAACCATAACCAGATACTTACCCGTTTTACTGAGAAACCCTATTTTCGTATTCAACCTGGACTAAATTGTTGTAAAAATCAAGTAATTTAGTGATAGTAATCTATTTGACAGTCTAGAGACTCCCTGAAACAACCCAATTCTTCACAAATTCCCTGGAATTCACTACCCTCTTCCTTGAATCCACAAGAACCAAGGATGGACGCTCTAGTTGCCCTAGATGTTAGGCCAGTTACCACACCACACAGAGATTTAGACCATCTTCCCCTAGCTGATAGAGACTTTCAAATAAAGGACCTCACTTTTGACAAAACCCCTTTGAAATTACATTGCAAATACAGAGATAATTACTTAAACAATTCAGATAAGATAGGTCTCTGGGAGTCAAACCTGGCCAAGTATCAATTTCCCTGTATCCACATCTTCCTAGATATTATTCACTACTGCCATGCCAACTGCGACCCTATTATGAGAGCTGTGATGTCTCCTTACCAAAAAATCCTATTCACCATTATAGCCAAGTCCATAAATGAGATGTTACAGTTACAGCTGAGTCAGGGCCTTGTTCCGCTTTCCGTTTCTGATTTACTTGAAAGATCTTCAAAGCTGTCCAGTTCTAGAAGTGACCAAATTTGACAGACTTTCATTAAAGAAGGGCATATGCCAAAAGACCCCCTCCTTACATGTCCTTCATCTTTTCTGATCTGGGAAAAGATATTGTCACAATGATAGCATGCGTTTTAGGTTTTTCCACCAATGAGTATGTTGATGAGATGACCCTTGCCTACATGTCTATTTTTACCCCTGGTCAACCTCCTACAGTCAAATTTTATTATGCCAAGTTCATTGCTGATAAAATGCATGATCAGATTATGAGACTGGAGAATGAAAGAGTCTTCAAATACTCATCAGTCCTGTATCACTTATTTCTTTACTACTAGATTGATAGGCTTCCCTTCTCTATACAAAAACTTGATACCAAATGGAATCCTAGATCTGTCATCTTCTAGACTTCTCTTTTCCATAGGTCTCATTCTTCTCCCTACCCATATACATTTTTTATGGACCAATTTGTACATCCAATGACTAAAATGTTGATAGGAATTCCCCCTCTCAGAATCAGTGCAGACATTAAGAGGGTTCTCCAGTTATCCAAGAAATACAAAGTTGGGGATTGGTATTTATACCAAAACCATACCAAAATCAGAATTTATGGGTGTGAGCTGCCTCCTTATAAGTTACCTAGATATCTCCCCATGCGATTATTTGCTCTGGAGTACTACAGGCGAATGATAAATTCTTATGATATTCACCTTTTTAAGACCAAGAAGAAAGCCCAGTTGAGAATAAAGGATCACTTAGGCCGTTCATTTGCAACAACAGGAAAGCAGGAAAGGTGGTAGATGAAATGCTCTAGAATCTGAGACTAAAAAAGAGTTTCATCTGGGCCTACAACCTTCACAACTTCATTTGCGATAGAAGGTAGAAACACAAGCTATCACCATATATCCACCATACAATCCTAGAGATTAAACAATATTCCAACCAATCTGAGTGGGTGGAAAGCACTTTAATAGAGCAGGATAGTACACAAGTTGAAGTTGACAATGTATGGGTAGATTTAGAAAGAATGCTTGATGAAGATTCCTTTGTACATGTACTAGGAGAGAATTCATTGCAAAGGCATTCCCAGGAACCTAGTACACAACCATCAGAACATCAAGGTACATCAGAACAGGCAGAAGATTCAGCGCAACCAAATTCCTCAAAACAAGCTGAGCCATCAAGACAATAGGAGCATTCGAGACAACAAGAAGAATATGAGCAGCCTGAAATCTCAGAAGAGCTAGCTCAACCTCAACAAATCATTAGCAACCCTCTTGTGTTGCAGACCCCTCTCAATGCAGAGAGAAATCTCAAAAGAGATAGAGAAGAGGCCACTCCTTCCAGCAGACCTATTGATCAAACTATTGCTAAAAGGAAAAGGTTGAACCCCTATGCAAAGGAAGAATATACTGAGCAGACCATAGGAAACACGGTGGCAGAAAGGATAGATAGTATGTAGACTATCCCAGCAGGTGGCACACCATCCACCTCACACATACAAGCATTGGAAAGACAACAAAGCACAAAAGTGTCTTCTTTCATAGCTTTCTCTGAATAGAGCTTAGACATTAAAGGGAAATACAAAGAAATCAAAGCAAGGAATGAGAAATTAAAAGCTCAAACCTATGCTCATGACCTCAAAATGGATCTAACTAATGAGACCAGGCTTATGTCAGCTTTTGACATAAAAGAAGGAAAAATGCAAATGAGCTTCCTAAAACGAACTGTACAATAGCCAAGGTCAATGGCTGACTATTTGAAAACTGATTTTGAAGATTTAGCCAAGGATATCCATCTGATTGACCAAATAGAATTGCACAAGAAGACTGGTGAATTGGTTGATTCCACACTGACTAAAACAACCATTACAACACATCAGTTACAAAATTCATTGCAAAACACCACAACACAACTGCAACTGGAAAAGGTCTCCTCTCTGGCCAAAGACATTAGAATCAAAACTTTATAAAATCTGGTGATAGAATTGGGACATGATCCCAAAGATCTGAAAACAACTGAACAGCTGATTAAGAAGAAAATGATGATATAGCTGCATTGAAGAAGCAGCCTAAGATCCCTCTTCTCCATCATCCTCAAATTGCAGAAGTCATAGAGAAACAAAAGGAAGAAGAACTTATGGACTTAGTCCTTAAGTTAAATAATCAAATAAAAGAGACTAAAAAAGAATTAGAGAAAGCAATACAGTCTAAGCAGAGTGAGCTGGCCACTGCTCCTCAAGCTGTCATACCCACGGTTTCTACAACAGTACCCTCCACTCTGGCAGCTTATTTGGCACCAGGACTTCCACTAGCGAAAACACTGCCAATAGCAAAGACTATTCCAACTACAGGTACATCAACCAGTGTAGAGTCAACAGCAAAAAGGATAGATGAAGTGATCAAAGCTATGGAAAATATCAGTATCCAGGCTACAAAATAAAAAATGCTCAAAGAACAAATATCAAGTATGGAAGCCAATTATGAACTGGCACAAATTCAGAACAAAGAAGAAGAAAGGAAGAATAAAAGAATGGAGGAGAGAATCAGAATCCTAGAGAAGGACTTAACACTAGAAAAACCACTAGGAGATATGAGAAATAAATTATGGGCTAATATCATTGATTCCATCAATGCTATTTGGTATTTTATACAAATAATTTTTGAAGATACTAAACTAGTCAAGATAGTTGTGGAAGCTATACAGAAGACTAGAGAAGAATTAGGAAATAACCCTGACGAGGCAAATCAGTTAATTGATTTCTTGAATAGAAGGAACGGGTACCAACTGGATGCATTAGAGATTAAACATAGAACAGCCACCATCATTGAAATTAAGAAAGTTCTTACTAAAAGGAACTTGATGCTTAAATTGGAGAATAGGTGTCAAAGTATTCAAGCAGATATAGATGACTTCATGTTGAAGTATGGCATCTTGAGAGAGAAAGGCCTTCCAAGCCCACTGGTCATAAATGACAAGTTGATGACACATGATGACTACATCGAGAGACTAAACAAACAGGCCAGGAGCCAAGCCAGCTCTTCAGTGGTAAAAGCACTACCTACAGGAAAGGTGCTTTATGATGGCTTGGAAAGCCTATTTTACATAGAACATGAAGTGAAACACCTTTTCACCAACAGGACCAATTTTGTTAAGTACACAAAAGCTGATGAAGTGTACAGGAAAATGATCAGAATGAAAATACCGAATGATGAATGGTGGACCAATATGGCCGATATACTATAAAGTTACTATAGTAAATCTATGGGGTAAAAATGTTTACTACGGTATAGTCTAATAAATATAGGTAAAGAGTATCAATAGGTGAAGATAAGAGAGAAGTCTAGCACACAATTACCAAGACAACTGCATGAGACAAATTCGAGTTCCAACATCCAGCACATTCACAAATAGAGGGACAACAAACAATCTGTTTTCCATTTGTCTCTATGTTCGTGTGGAAGATAACTTTTGTTTCCTATAATAAATCTTGTATAGTTATGAGATATTTTGTAATATTTTTTTTATAAATACCTCACAAAATGAAGTAATTGGGGTGAATTAAAAAGCATTTCTGGAGACTTTTGTTTTGAGCTAAAGGAGTTGTTGTAATCAAAGTTGGACCGGTTTACTGGATTAAATAACGTTGAGGACATTTCACTCGATTCATGTGCACTGTGGAAGACAAATAAGTATCATTTCTCTGAGTTTGAAATATTTTTTCTTTCATGTTATGAAATATCACATGTGTTTTCTTATAAATCTTAGAAGCAAACAAGGAATAATACTATCAAAATTAGCTTAAGTGCTCTGTGTTTTAACTGTTTGCTTATTTAACGTTTTTTGCTAAATTTCCTAAGTCTGGGAATTCTTAATTGCTCCCTCACTTCTGTAATTTATTCCCCCTATTGGCCCTCAGTACAGGATTCTTAATTGCCCTTGCTACTTGCCAAACCTCCCTTCTTCATTTTAATCTCGGTGAAGGATTCTTCATTTCCCTTAGCCCTGGTTATGATTTCCATCCATTTAGACTTTCAGATTTGTCCCTGTTGTGCTATCTTGCCTTGTGAATTATTACCTCAATGATTAATAAAATCTTGTTAAACTTTTCTTACTTGACTCCATAGCCCAATGGCCTAAATACCTGGTCTGCCCATATGTTTCCTTAATTCCACCAAAAAAATCAAAACAAATCCCTTGAGCATCAATAACTAGCCTAATATCATATCAAAACAGTGATAAATCATAAAGAGAGAGCCCTATTTGAGTATAGATTAGCTAGGATCTGTACTTAAAATATTGGTTTGAAGTTACCTTGGATCCTTTCCTTCTTTCAAATAACTTATAAGGAAAATCTGAGTGATAATAATTTGCTTGAGGATTGGCTGATCCATCGCTTTTCCAACTTGTCGTCAATCATGCGTGGTGGCTGACCCTGGGTTTTATGCTATGGAATATTTGGGAAGGGCACAACAGAGAAATATTTAAAGGTAATATTCCAACCTATTGTCAAATTTGGCTCCAGGTGACTACAAACATTTGAGAATCAATTCTTTCTGAAAGATGGGATTCGAAATATTGGGACATTGGACCATAGGAATCCCAAATTATATCCTTGCTAAACTCATGCCCAACCTAGTCCACCATTGGTCTCTACCCGTCATACCTCCTTCGGTCCCATCTCCTTCCTGCTTTCTCCTGCCCTAGGATGGATGTGTGTAACTCAATTTTGACGGGGCTTCCAACGGAAACTCAAGTTCGATAGGTTTCAGAGGTATTCTTCATGACTCTCTAGGATCTCCTAGGGGAGCCTACTAGGGATATTTTGGCTATAATACCAACAATGTCTCTAAGCTGACCACCCTTGAGAAAGGCCTCGACCTTGCCCTCCATCAACACTAGAACTAGATTCGAATTGTTGGTGACTCCCAATTGGTAATTCATATGACCCATGGGATCATTAACGAATTTGCCCCTCAAAAGATGGCCAAGAGTTAGTGTCTGGATCCAAACTCTCACGTATTCAATGTCTTTTGACCTCCTTTGATTATGCCACCATAGGACATGCGATAAGAGAAGGAAAAAAGGTAGGAGATTGGCTGGCCAATTTGGGTACAAGTAGTTCGCAAAGATAATTCAGGGCTACCAGTTTAGATATCAAAAGCAAAGCAGATATGGACCAAGGTGAACTCCATTCCCTACAATCTCTGTTGAAGGAAGGCCTAGGAGTCCCCAATGGGGGTGATGAATTTTGGCTTAAGATGGTGCTGTGGTGGCACACAGAGCTCGATGGGCCTCCACACACCCCACCCAAGAATTTATGAAGCCTTGCGGTACATCATACCCACCGGGAGATCAAATCTTGGCACAATAGTTTATATGAAGGTAGGGAGACCCTGTAAGGCTATTCAATGGCTTTGGGCAATGAGAAAGGAGTGTTTGGTGCATATTTTGTATGGTCTTAATGTTTTCTAGCTATAGTTCTGGCTAGTGGAAGACAAGCATGGTCTTTACATTGCTTACAGCGTGGAGGAGGGAGACCACCAGCAAACGAAATGGCCATGGGATCTAGGGGCACTCTCAGCCCCACAACAGCATGAAAGTCTAAGGTGTTATCCCTTTGTCTAGGTGAATTGGGATAGCTCATGGCACTTATGATTTCTATCGGTTTGGTTGTGGGGAAATTGTGGTGGGGTGACTCTGCCAGCCATCTCATCTATGGTGCATTGTCAGCCGGTGAGCTCTGTACAAGAACGAATCCAATGGACTTCTAGCCTCTCTTTGTAGCTTCATGTTCTTCTACCATTAGTGTTTCCTTCGTGGGAGGGTGAATATCCTTTCGAATGGCACCTTAGTCTTGAAAGTGGAGGGTTGGTAAGGGTCTTGGTAACGTCATATGTTTACTCCTTCATCAAGTTCAATACAATTTGTTTTCGTGCTTTTCACTGGTTATGAGGAACGCCATCCTCTTAGGGATGGCTAGTGGTTACGATGGTGTTCTAATTCCCCATTAGAGGGGACGTGTGCACCAGGGAGGGGCGACTCTTCTCATGGCAAGGAAACAATAGGAAGAGGAGCCAATCTCCACTACTAAAACTATTGGCAGCCATTTCTGGAGAGAGTGCGGCTTTGTAACCAACCTACTCCCCTGGTCAGGTAGAGGCCCTCACCTCCTTGGAGTATATTGCTACTCAATTGACCAACATTCAGCACAATATCGATACTCTAACGGAGAAGAGGTATGAAGATAGAAATGAATTGGTAGCTTATATCAATGATCTTCAACACATGCAGAATGACATCCTAGACTCAGTGGAAAGTCTACGCCATCACCACAGGAAAAAAATCACCACCTCCACTCCCTAGAAGTAAGGTGGCACACATAGGCTTCCACATGCATGAACACGCTGCCCTCTTTTCTTCCCCTCTTGCCCTTCCTCCAAATCAACCTCCATAATTTGGATTCCTATGATATGTATTTTTTCCTATTTTATGCTTTGTATCTATTGGCTTGTAAGCCAGCCAACAATAACTAGTGACATTAGTTTTCATTGTCTTCCTCTAGGCTACTTGTTCCTTAAATCTAGTCTTAAACCAAATTATAATCCTGTGGAGATGTATTTTGTATATGTTGATTTTCTGATAATATAATGTTTATTGTTTGACCAAAAAAAAAAAAATGTCCCTCTTCTTTGGAGTTTGATTGGGAGCCATGTCCTATGATCACATATACAATAGGACTACTATTGGGCCTTAAATATGCCCATGTTTTAATCATACAATACCACCATTCATAACATATATTCATGTACTTTTAACCCATATCATACCATAATTCCATCACTTGTTGCCAATTCGCATCTTACGCCTCATGGTTGATTATAATTAGTTTTCTTATATTTTCTGTGATTAAATATGATTTTTCCATGATTTACTAATGAAATTTTTTCTATGTTCATTTGTCACAGGGTTTCATCACTGAAATTCTTCACAAGCCAATTGAACTAGTTGGCACAAGTAGAGTACAGGAATATCCAATTTGAGGTTTCAACTTTTCAGCACGCTTTTGGGGGAAAATGAGGAAGTTTATTGTCAAAAATAATGTTTTAATACATTTCTATGTGTTGTATTGCAACCAGGTCGCACATGTGGGTCTCTAGGAGCTAATAAACAAATCTGCTCAAAATGTAGACAGTTTCCCAACTCCCAAGTTTGAACTCGATTTTCGTGCATCTGGAGGTAAATCCAGAAAACCTGAGAAAATGCATTTGTTAACCATATAGAATATTGTCTATATCCAAAACCATTTCTCAAGATTCAATTTTTTCTAAAAGTTATAAGCGGGCCTTGCAGGCAGTTTTATAAAAAATGATGTTTTTCCAGAGTTCTAGAATCTTCCAAAAAGAGCCAGACAGCCAACTGTGGGCATGATTTCCGAGGATATAGATTTGAATGAGACAAATCCAAGAGGTTTTTTACTGAAAATATAACAAGTTAGGTTCCCTCCCAACAGTTTTCCAAAATTCGCCATTGTTAGGAAGATATGCCAATATCTTTGGGGTCAATTTGTTAAAATTGTTCAATATTCCATAATTAAGGAAAATGACTAATTCGCCTTGTCAATATTATAAACTGTTGAGCCATGGTTTGTATTGTAAGCTTTTTAAGTTTGTAAAAGGAAGAGAAGTAGGGAAGGAATAAAGGATGGATTGAATCTCTGTTGTAATAATAATTGTATCTTAACATAATTTTGTTTCTTCTCTAAATTATTTGTAAGTATTATGACTATGTTTTGAATTTCATTTTTATTGAGTTAGTTTAGGCTTGCTCTAGGAGTGGAAAGGGCCCACCACAACTGGAAACAAGTCCTTTAGCTTATTTAGATCATAGGATTTACATTCAAAGTGTGATTTCATTCAAGCATTCCTAGTGTGATTTAATTCAAGCTGTGAGATTTATTTCAAAGCATTGGAATTTAATTCAAGTTGTGTGATTTACTTCAAGCAATGTTATTTAGTTCAAGCAATGATTGATTTCAAACATTGTGATTTAATTCGAGTAGTGTGATTTAATTCAGAGCATTTCGAGTATGATTTGATTCAAGTTATAAAATAACATCGATTTGAGTCATTTAGATACCACAGGATAATCTAATTTTATTCCAGGATGATAGGAGAAGTTCAATTTCCATTTCAAGTACAGTATCATAGGGATTGATTTCATAACAGTGTGACAATAGTTTAATTTCGTTTATAAACTCAGATAATTCCGTTGAAATTTCGTTTTCCTTTAAGCATCAATAGATCGATTTAAGTTGATTTCATAGTTAACATGTTAGTGCGGTTTCATCATAGTTAAATTTTACTTCCATTGAAATTAAGTTTGATTGATTTAGATTGAGATTAAAATTGTTTATTTGCATTTTGTACTTAATTCATAAATAGGACTTTGATATTAATTTAGGTTAGATGCTTTGATCCTGCATTACCTGCGCTTCTACCTCGAAGCTTACGAGTCCTAGATTGATAATTTAATGTTGGAATTATTCCACATATAATTTCCCCAACAACTACGAAGTCTCATTTGATTTGGTACAGAAAATTCCTAATAGAGCCAACATGGACTTGATTCACTGGTGAGATTGGCAGAGTGTTTAACTGTCTACTAACATTCCATTCGAGTGGAGCAGAGCAAAAAAAGAATGGAATGTGAAAAAGGGATGCGACCAGGTGCAAGCCCTGTGCAAAATTGGTGGAATAGATAGTCCTGAAACCAGATGTGTTTCTTGAAGCACTTCCAACAGAGGCAGAAAGGAAAAAATCATAATTCCTAGGAGAGTTCCCCTACCTATTAAATAATAGAGCTTTGATTCGGAAATTGCATTAAATGCAAGAGTGAAAGAGGAAGAAATCACAAAAAATGATTATTTTTAAAACAAAAAATGGGTATTTGTCTAACTCAATAGTCATTATTTATTATCGATTTGGCTCGTATAATCAGTCCATTTTCAATATTCAAAGAGAAATGTTGAACGATGACAAAATATTGAAACAATACTTGTTTTCTCTTACCATGTCAGACCTTAAAGCAGTGTCCTCACATATAATCAGTGACTGAAGAATTTCCATTGCAACATCCCCAACATTTGAGTTCATTGCTGTCATTGTTCCTCTCCTAAATCCTTCCAAAAAGTTTGCTCCTAGGAATTCATTATAATTGGATAGAACATGAAATAGGACAATCCCTGCAAATTGTATAATAAGTTCAAACTTGAAACAAGGATAAGAAATTCAAAACATTTCAAGAACAATAAAAATGAAAATTAGAACATTGATCCACCTTGTGGGCCCCCTACATGAGGGCCATGTGCCTTACACCTATCTCTCCATAACATAACATGAAAACTCTAAATAAGGCCACTTAATGTTGCATCAATCTAACATCTGTATCATACTAACATCTGTGAGCAGGTAGATTGAAATCTTACAATGGTTAAAGTGGTTATATAGCACATAAAAATAGTCATTTTAGTGTGTTTTAGCTAACTTGTGAACCCCAAAGTAACATTGAATAGTTAGCGAGATAGTAATGATTAAAGGTCAAGAGGTGCTTTGCAAAGTTTGAGCCCGAGTAAGGCAGTCGACTGAAGCAACAATCAAATCCACCCGATCAGACCTGCCAATGATAGTTGAAATCATCAAGCCCATCGATAGAAACTCATTACCCACCCTTCAATGCCAGCTATGAGTCGATCCACAGGATGGAGGGTAGGTACCCATTACCCTTTGATTCACCATTGACGATGAGGGAGCACATACGCACTGAAACATGCATGCAGGTCAAGAGTCATTAAATTTGGAGGCATAGGTCACAAAGCCAAATAAATATGTGGAGCCTACATATGAGTCTATTCCAAATCGACTTCCAAATTGAGTTCCATATCTAGTTAAATTTGAACCAGAGGCAATTGACTTCATTAACCTAGAAGTAGAGCAAAGGTATAAAGAGTAAAGGGGCCTGAGGTGGAGGAAGGAGAGGCAGTAGTTTCACCATTAGCGATAGAGGTCGATTCTCCCTTTGCAAAGTTAGCAACATAACTTCTAGGGTAACTCGTTCAAACACTGATAAGGCATGTGAAAAAAAAGGTGGGCATAGGGAAAATTGTAACTCCTATCCCATTGCATAAACAGCATGTTATGGTTCACTGCTATGATCCATTCAAGGGTCTTATATTGTACTTGGGTAGAAATGACTCAACAATACTTGTTGAACCGCATACTCCAGGGTTCTCACAACAACTAATTCATTCTCCCATCAGCCAACTCAATGATCCATGACAACGCAAGAAGGTGAGAAACAAGTAGCATAGATTTCCCCAATAACACAGATAAAGGCACCAGGGGTGGTACATTCAAATGCATTCATTGGAGATACACAACTAGGGATGCAAAGGTATAAAAAGTGTGGTAAAATCATTTCCTCAGAGGAACTGGTATCTTACTTCTTTATCGATAGGGATCTTGTTATTCCTTCCCTTCCTTCCTCGATAGGTCCCTTTTTTTCCTCTCCTACCAGGGTGAACAAATACTGGTTCTAGGCTCCAGGGATATCTAAATTTCATGAGCATCTATTGTAGCAAGAGAAGCAAGAGTATTAGGAGAAGCAAGAGTTATGGAGCCTGAATGAGCCATAGAAGCAAGGGTCTTCCACTACTAGTATTTCCCTTGAACATATCATTTCCCTTAAATAGATCACAGTAATTGAATAGATCGTTTCCCTTGAACATATCACATAGCTTGTTTTGCATGACCTTCCTCCCATTGCAAAGCTTGTTTCATTGTAGAAATTCCTCACTCAGAATACCTTAGCTTCCTCAATTAGAATACCTTAGCTACTGGGTTATATGTTGCTTGCATTTATGAAATTTATTCATCCTCTCTACATGCTATGGTTATGCATCAGGATCTGTTGGATTTTTCTTCCCTGTGTACAATCTACGTACAACATGGATAGTACATGCAATTGTCATGTGGTCTAGCAACATGTGTTGTGCAATCGCCATGTGCTCTAGCCAGTGACATGCATTGTGGTGTGGTGTGTTTCTTATCATAGATGTTGCTCTTATAAGAAATACTATATACATAATATATACAAGCATGTTCCTACATGTTCTTGAGCTAGCATTTAATGCCCCCTACTAATGCCAACATTAGTTTAGGTAGTTTGAAATGTGAAACAAACAAATAATTATAACCTATGCTTTTGCCTCCCCACCTTAGGAAGGGACCAAATAAGATGGTAAATCAATTTGTGCTAAAAAATTTCATTATACTCGATGAGATGAGACTAACCAACAACTAAAATAATACACTCAAAATTTGAGCTATGCTCCAAAGCTCAAGGAACATACATTATTGTCTTCAATACAGGCCACTAGTGGACTCATGAAAAAAATTCAAAGGGAAAGGATTACTACCAAGAAGGGGATCATGTATATATTTAATTGAATGTATTGGAAGCCTACAAAAAGGTTCTCATGACATAGGCGAAATGGGTTGACAACAACATCAATCTCAACAAATCCCTAGCTTTCTTTTATAGATGATTTGGCTCGAACCTAGCCTCGGTTGAAATAATTCCTCTTGCATGGCTACCACACTGCAAAAATACATTAATTTCCCCCCATTAACACATGATAAAAAAACATATGACAACCAAGAGGAGAGATTAGGGCCTGAGGACTCAAGGAAAAACACACACAAATTTCACATAAATTGCAGGGTGCTTATATATGCAAAATAAAGACAATTAAATTTCACCTACTCGCCTGATGGCCCTTCACCTAACTCAAAAATCTCTGGTCACATCTCTCAACCTAGTTTCTTCATTGGTTGGCTAGACCTGGCACAATTGCAAGCTACTGAATTTGAATTAATGAAAACTAGTCCATATTAATAAACCATAAGATTATAATATTAGAGCCAAGGAACAGATTCAATAATGGGAGGTTGATGATGGAAATGGAACAAAGAAGGAAACTTTGAGGTTGGACTTGATAGAAATCTCTACTCCAAATTTCAAGGAAGAAAACCTTATTGTTTTTAATACAGGCCACTGGTGGACTCATGAAAAGACTTCAAAGGGAAAGGATTACTACCAAGAAGGGGATCATATCTACCGTGAATTGAATGTATTGGAAGCCTACATAAAATTTCTCATGACATGGGTGAAATGGGTTGACAACAACATCAATCTCAACAAATCCCTAGTTTTCTTTCATGGATACTCAACTACTCATTTCAATGGAGGGAAATGGAATTTAGGAGGGCAATGCCGCAATCAATCTGAGCCAATATACAATGAGACTTTTCTTACAAAGTATCCACCAAATATGGAAGCATTGGAATCTGTCCTAAATTAGATGAAAACTCCTTTCGTACTTGAATATCACAAGAATAACAAATTATAGAAAGGATGCCCACTCTTCTATATATCAGAGACAATATCCCTGACAAGAGGAAATATACGAAAGGTATCAATATTGCAGTCACTGGTGCTTTCTTAGGGTCCCTGATACATGGAATGAGTTCTTGTATGCTTCAATGTTGATCAGAGGCAAAGCATTGAGGACATGAATATTAGTAGTATTAATTGAGGACACGAATGTAGGTGTTTTTTCGTTAATTTATAAGCTTTCTCTCTTCATTAAAGAAGTAAACAAGCTAACATAGAATTATGTTTTAGGTGGAGTTCTTATGGAAGTGAAATTGCTTTCCACATTAGAATTTATAGACAAGGTCAAAGTGAGACAGTTGTGGATATCGACAACAAAAAATGAGGTCCATTTCTTGACTGTCAAACCATAATTTGTTAAATGGAAGTTATTATTTCCAGGAAGAAATGAGTTGTAAGGATAAATATCTGGGTAGTAACTACAAAAATATATAGGTGATGTATATGTTGTAACTAAAAGCTTCATTATTAATAATGTATTTGTTAGGGTCAGTAGTTTTCGTTTCTCGAAAGTCTTTTCAATTCTTTAATTTTTGTTTGAATAAGTCAAAATTATAATCACTGTCATTTTCATAAGTTTGAAAGTCACTGTCCAACATTGCCATGAGTTTAGTCATCAAGTGGTTTTTATGAAACCAACTCACAAAAATATAGAAAATATAGATCAACGACATCAAAATCAGCCTCTTCAAGGGGGCAACCTCCTTCTCATTAAATAAATGAATAATTCTTGGGTGATACAAATGACAAGACCTACTTTCTATATATAGTAGTCTAAGGGGTCCTAATACAATCAGAGCCTACATAACAATAATACTTTAGGGGCACAACTATAACAATAGTGGGCTTCAATGGGACATAATAATAACAACATGGGGACTATATGGGCATAATAATACAATAAGGGGGTTGCACTAATAACAAGAAGGGGTTGCACTAGTAGTATAGGGACCTAACATGCCCCTCTCCTTCAAAAAGTGGTGTCCTCAACACTTGAGTAGTTATGGATTCTTTTGTATAAAATTCTCATCCTCCCATGTGGACTCTTCAGCGGGTAAGTTCTTCCACTTGATGAGATACTTTAACATTGATTGATTTCGTAGCTATCGATTTCTTGTTTTTGTGACTACTTTCGGTTCCAATATGATTTTTCCTTCCTCGTCAAGTTTTGGAAATATTGTTTGAACTGGGATCTTGTCACCTATAATCTACTTGAAGCATGAAACATGGAACAATGGGTGTACTAGGGAAGATGCAGTAAGCTCCAATTTGTATGCCATAGTACCAATCTTTTGTAACACCTTGTAAGGACCATAATACTTTGGTGATAATTTATTATCCTTCTTAGCTTGCTTGAGGGACATTTATTTGTATGGTTGTAGCTGTAGAAATACCCAGTCACCTACATCAAAAATTCTTTCATTGTGATGTTGATCTTCCTATTGTTTCATTCTATTTTGCGCCAAATTGAGGTTATCCTTTAAGAGTTTGAGAACTTGTTGTTGATGCTTGATGTGATCTTCCATTACTTGAACCTTAGAATTTTATTTTAAAGATGATGTGATGGATGGTGGATGATATTGATAAAGTGCCATAAATGGGGTCATTTTTACTGCAGAATGGAAGGAATTGTTATACCACCATTCAACCAGAGACAACCACTTGACCCATTGTGTCTTTCGTCAAAAACAAAGCAACGAAGATATCCTTCCAAACATTTGTTCACTATCTCAGTTTTCCCATCAAATTGAGGATGATAAGATGAGCTATGAGCTAACTGAGTACCCAAATATTCCACCTCTTGTACTCCAAAGAAACATTTGGAGATTTTTTCATATAATTGTTTCTCCTGCAATAGTTTGCGCACCTTGTCAACATGTTGAGCATGATCCTTCCAAGACTTTCTATGGATTACTATATCATCAAAAAATACTAACAAAAAATTTCTAAGGAAGGGTTTGAAAATGGAATTCACCAAACCTTGAAATGTAGAAGGTGCATTGGTAAGGCCAAAAGGCATGACCAAAAATTTATAATGACCCTCATGAGTTCTAAATGTTGTTTTTGGAATGTCTTTAGTCTTCATTCTGATTTGATGATATCTTGAATGAAGATCCAACTTGGTGAAGTAAATTGCTCCATGTAATTCATCCGATAATTCATCAATGACAGGAATGTGAGATTTATTTGTAATAGTAAGCTTTTTGAGATCCCTATAATCCTGAAACATGCACCATGATCCATCCTTCTTGTGTACCAATACCATTGGAGCAAAGAAATAACTTTGACTAGGTTGAATTATACCAACCTCAAGCATTTTTGCAACCATACATTCAATTTCACTCTTTCGAGCATATGGATATATGTAAGGCCTGATGTTTGGGGTAACACTTCCTGGAATCAAATGAATAGCATGATCATGATCATGAATAGGTGGGAGATCTTTGGGAGTCTCAAATACTTTGGAATGATTGTCCAAAACGTTTTGGAGATCTAGAGAAATATATGATTTCGATGTGGGGACCTCTAGTGAAGAGAATTATGCAATTACATCTTAGTGTTATTTCTTTAGAAGATTTGTAATGTTGTTAGAGCTGATTATCTTTCATGGTTTCCCTGCGATACCCCTTAATTCAACTTCCTTTCCTTCCCAATAAAATTTCAAGAAAATTTCATGAAAATTTAAAGCTATTGTATGCAAAGATTTTAGCCATTGGACTCCTAGTACAACATCTACACTACCCATTGGAATGAAAATAATTGGATTATTCAAGACATATTCTCCCATGGATAGCTTGATATTATGGAACTTTCCAGAGAAATTTATGGTTCGTCCATTTGCAACTATTACTTGACACTCTGGTGTTGGATATAGGAAACAATTCAATTCCTTGGCTTTCTTACAATGAATAAAATTATGGGTACTACCCGAATCAATCAACACTATTACCTTTTTCTTCTTGATATTCCCTTCTATATTGAGAGTTTGAGGAGTGGTGATTCCTATTAATGCATTACAAGATATGGTCAGATTCATTTCTTCTTTCTTTGGGATTTTTACCTAGTGTATATCCTCTTCTTTTGAATTTTCTTGTTCATTTTCTTTCTCCTCTTCCCCATCTATGTAAATTAATTTATTCTCAGCATACTTATGACCTTTAGTGTATTTTCTATCACAATTGTAACAAAGCCCTTTTTCTCTTTTTGCTTCCAATTGTTGTGGTGTCAACCTTGTAGGTGGTGAAAGGCTAGGAGAAACAACACTTCCATATTTATAGTTATGAGTGATAGGCTTCCTTGTTGCCATAATTTTGGTTTCAGATTTTCTTGCCAGCCTGTATGCCTTCTCCAATGAATCAAGTTCCCAAAGGAAAACCTCATGTTGGATGTTATCATTTAAATTTCCTATGAAGACTTCAATCCTATGCTTCTCTGGAATATCATTTACCCTTATATTCAATTTTTGGAAGTCCTCAATGTGCTCTTCCATTGAACCCTTTCTTTTTAGACTTATCAATTGGCTAAAGAAGGTGTTGCTCTTTGTATCCTCATAATGTGCTATCATTTTGCTCCATGAGAATTGACCAGGTGAAAAGTTTTTTACGAGAACAAATCCCTCTATACCATACAAACTGATTTGGTTCTAAATATAAAGATGCAATACGTACCTTTTGTGGCAGTTGCACATCATGTAGATCAAATATTGCTCCATTTGTAGTATTCAAGTTATCAAATCCTTGCCATCAAATTTCCTCATATCTATATTTGGAATATGGTGGGTCTTCAAACCAACATTAGAGTCTATAAAATCATGATTAACATTTCTTTCGTTCTCATCATGAGTTTCCTCTACTACCTTTTCGGAATTAGGAAGCCTTTCTTGTAGTAACTTTGTCCCACCTTCCTTCAAGCCTTCCATGACTTTATTCAAATATTCCAGGTTTCTATTCAATTTTTCTTGTATACCATTTATCTTATTTATCATATCTTCAATCACATTCTTCAAATCATCCCTCCAATTTTGCTTACAAGGTGTTTCTATTTTCTTGATTCAAGTCATTCTTTTTCTTTATTTTAGGAGCTTGGTCTTGAATCTGTTGTATATCTGAAATTTTGAATCTCCAAGGTGTGAAATTGTGGCCCACCGTAGTCCTCTGCATCCTATTTCCAAATCCACCAGGCTGATCGAAATTGGATTCTCCAATAAATATTTATGCCCAATCTCCCAACATGACCTAATTATATAATTTTTCAGTAGAGCGAACTTATACGAAGTGCCACATGTCACTTCTTCAACCTTCAGATCTGAAAACAATACAAAGAAAAGTGCATTCCATCATATTTTTGTAACTTCTTACGACATTTCAATCTGATGCTCAGAGATAAAGTTATGACGATTTTCCCAAGGTCACCTATTTGGGATGTAGTTTTGGAAGCCTGCAAAAACCCTAAATGTCTTGGATCATCTCTCCGAAAATATAGTTAAAAAAGATCTGAAATTTGGGCCCCAGCTTCACCAATATTTCAGCTCAAGTGGGTTTTAATTTTAGAGTCTGAACCTTGGTAGAAAAAAATTATAGCGAAAATTCCACGATGACCTGTTTGAGATGGAATTCTAGAGCTTGCAAAAACCCTAACTTCCTCAGATCATATCTTTGAAAATATAGAGAGATAAGATCTGAAATTTGGACCCAAGGTTCAGAATTATTTTGGCTCAAATGGGTTTTGTTTTAACTTCTGAAACATCGTAGAGAAAAATTTATAGCGAAAATTCCATGATGACCTGTTTGGAGCAGCGAAACCCTAGAATCCAAAGCTCTGATACCAATTGTTATGAAACCAGCTCACAAAAAGATAGAAAATAGATCAATGACTTCAAAATCAGCCTCTTTGAGGGGCAAACCTCCTTTACATTACATAAATGAACAAGTCTTCGATGATACAAATGACAAGACCTCCTTTCTGTATATAGCGGTTTAAGGGGTCCCAATACATTCAAAGCATAAATAACAATAATATTGTAGGGGAACAACAATAATAACAATGGGCTTGTATGGGGCATAATAATAACAACATGAGCACTATATGGGCACAATAATACAATAAGGGGTTTGCACTAATAACAATAAGGGGTTACACTAGTAGTATAGGGACCTAACAATGGTCCAGTCAAAGCATGAAACAATATCAAGTAATTGGGTGTGATGGTTACAAACTCTTGAATAGTCAAGTCATGGGCTATGAACTAGTTATGTATTTGTCATAAATCTATATTGGGTTCATTACAATTGAAGTTTTTTTTCTCAAGAAAGATGGTCTTTTCAGAATATCCTCTTTCTTCCCCCCTTTATCATCTATCCTTTTTTCCCTAATTCCATAACCTATAGCTCCCAACCTACCATTGTTCATTCATAAATCCCTTTCCCTATCCCCTATTCATTAGTCATATGACTTTTATTTTCCCCATCCCATCCTAAACCTATTCCCTCAAAAGACCATGATTCCATATTATACATGTGATCCAAGTGGATGTTGGTGGCCACTCGCCTATTCCACTTGGACATCCACCACTATCTCTTTCAGTTTTTCAATTTCCTTAATTGTAGCATAATTTACTATTTTTGGCATTTTTTGGGTCCTAGACTTCCGGAGCAATTTTGAGGCCCTAAATGACCTTTTTTGGGAAAATTGGGGCCAATATGGCATATTAACCATTGTTGGCCACTCAAAAGTTGTAGTCCTTTGATAAATCTTTCTAACGAGGTATTATGCACGTCAAATGAAGATTGTATGCCAAAGTTACAACCCCAGGAAGTCGATGTACCAATTTACCCAAACAGGGCCCATTGTTTTGACACTTCATCTCCTAGGGTTAGGTTTTTGGATGTTTATGGTTTTCCATTGCTTCTCATAATAAATAGGCCTCTGAGCCTAATTTTAACATAGTTGAGAGGAATGTAGCCATATTTCAGTTCTGTATGTAAGCATATTTCAGTTCTTTGATATTAGTAAAATGAAGTCTTATTTATGTTGCATCTCTGTGTTTATGTTTATATCTATACTTTGTTGTGTTCTTGCATAATTCTGGATCAATGGTATCAGAGCAGTTTGTTCTTTCTCTGTTTTTCTTTGCATGTCCCCAACGACGTCAGGGTATTTTTGGAAATACTGAGAGGGCGATGAATCAATATTTCTTTTCAATTATCATTTTTACAAGTTAGATCACTTATATTTAGAAAATAAAAAGAATAAAATGAATAATAAGAATAAATGCTTTTATTAATTTCTTCTTTATAATAAATCAAGTACAATATATGTAGGGTCCCAACCCTAGATGAAGATGCCAATCTTCAATTCCCCAGGCTGCAACATGTAATGTGCTAAGAACTGACTTAGACTTACAAGGATACAACCTTCTCAATTTTGAGGCACCAACCTCAAGGGCTCCAACCCTATATCTGGTTCAAGCTCCAACCTAGTTTCTTGAGGACAACAATCCTCTAGGGCTCCAACCCTATCCTCCAAGGCACCAACCTTGTATCTTTGAGGCTCCAATCGTTGCTTACTTTGTTAATATATATTTGGTTATAATTCATGACTCCCAATGTCTTCTTCAATGAGCCTTGTCAATCTTCAGCTTCAATGATGCCCTTGATCTCCAAAGCACTTAGCTCATCAATGACAACTTTGTCTTCTCCGAAGGTGTCTCCACAACTCTTCATGTTACCCAAACAAAACTTCTTCAAGGTCACCTCATGATGGCCTCAATGCAATGATATCCACAAGTCTTCAATATGTTGCTTCACAAAGCTCTTTAACTCTACACTGTTATGTTCTCAACATAAGACTTCAACAAGCTCTATTTGTCCAATCCCAATAAATCAACACTTCAACCACGACAGCTAGGAAAACTTCGACCATGATAGCTTCAACCATAACAACTATGGCATCTTCGACCACATCAACTATGCAAGCTTCAAACACAACCACTATGGAAACTTTGACCACAGTAGCTTCAACCACGACAACTACAACAAATATGACAGCTTCGACCACAACAACTACGACAACTATGACAACTTCAACTACGACAGCTACTACCACGGTAACTATGGCAGCTTTGACCATGGAAACTATGGCAACTTTGGCCACAGAAACTACGACAACTTTGCCATGACAAGTACAATAACTTCGACCACTACGGAAACTTCTTTGCTCCTAGCTCGAAACGGTGGGAGACTATTTAACCCAAGAACACTTCCACAAACTTGTATTCCTTGTTTTTTTAGGCTGCAACTTCTTCTCTACCTCTTGTCTTGTCTCCACTGAAAAACCTGAGCTTGAATGGATGAATTTAAGTTTATATTTATAGTGAATTTGTTTATAATTAAAGGGACACATCTATTTGAAGTGAGGCCGACTTGTATGACTGAGTGTAGTTTGGCTCACTACTATAAATATTTTCCTTAACTTAAACATTCAATATATCACAAATAAAGGCTCGTTAGAAAGAGGAAAAAATCCTCTTTAAGATGGTCTAGGATCCAGTTTGAAAGGATGCCTCCAAGGTGTCCAAAATAATATTTCTTTGTGACTACCCTTAAATTTTATGCATAAAAATCTTGTGACAACATGAGGAATGTTTGGGACAGTGTGGCTTCTTCATTCTTTGGCTTCTTCATTGTTATTAATGTCATCATAGGATCATAGATTCATTATGTAGGAGTTCAACATCCATATAGCATGACATATCAACAATGTCATCATATACTAGTGTAGTCATATTGAAATATCATTAGGAGAACTCCAAAATATCCTTCCAACCATCAAGTAATCTCCAACCGTGTTACAAGATTTCATCAAGTGCCATCATCAAGTGTGTGACATCATAGAATGTAGTACTCCATATGTCATCAAGACTTCTTAAGACTTCTTCATTAGTGACTTGACATATTAATTGTTGAAATTCTTATGAAACAAGAGATATGAAATCATCATCTGGGACTAGGCATATATTGTCTTCAACCTTATCATCTCATATTAGGGTTTCATGATATTCATTAGGCATCTCAAGAATATTTTCCATCTCGGTCAATGCGATATTGACATCAATGAAAACATTGATTAACAATCCTACCCTTTGTCATTGATGGCAATATTCTGTCCCTTCCAACATTCTCTCCCCCTATGACATCAATGGAAAATAGGGTGCCCAAGTACTCCCCCTATCAAGCTACTTCTTTTCTTCATCAATATTAGTTCTTCACAGGTATGTTACTCCCCGTATCATGGTGATATTCCTTCTGGCAATGTTGTCCATGATAGATGTGTTTACATTTCTTCATGTGATGAACCAACTTCCCCTGCCTACATAAATTCTTGTAGCTTCTTTAGACAAGAAAAATTTATGGTTTCTGATCAAGTGGAAGAAACCTTCAACAATAGTGTAGAAATTCCCACTATAGATCAACAAATTATGCAATATACTAAAACACAATACAAGATCTATTTCTACAACACTTTGCGGAAGCTTAATCGAATTGAGCAAGATCAAGAGAACACATATAACTGAGAATGAGAAATCAATCGCACATAACATAGAAGAAATAACCTAGGGAAAGCCTCAGCCTAAAACCCCAATATTTGTATTATCATACAAGTGGAAATCTTGTTCAAGTTACAAAAAGAATCAGCTCTCAAGCTATCCTGCTCTCTCTACAATCAAACAATATAGCTCACAGGCTGAGTAGACATAGTATATGTCCTCCTCAAGCCCTCCAAGCCTCCTATTTCCTTGTGCAGTTTTTCTTGGGGTCCAGTGAAGCCACATGTGTGAATTGGCCTCATCACACTCACAAAACTTGAAGAAGTAACTGTGCAATCCTCAAGGAAGGAATTCCTTCTACATGCAAGAAATATTCACAATGGAATATTCTAGCAACTAATAGTACATTGCCCCTCCATTTGATCTCAACTGGGTCTCTATCTTAACTGACATGCATGAGTTATTTATGAGAGAATACTCAGTTATCTGAAGTGCAGTAGTTTCATGCATGCAAGGATTAACTAACTGAACTTACATTAATTCAATAAATTGTTTGAATTAATCTAACTGGATTTGACTCAGTTAATTAAGTCAACTAATTACAACTCAATATTACAACTCATCCTTATCTCTTTAATTGATGGATAAATTCCTCAATTAATGGAGAAACTGTTGCATGTCCCCACATAGACTTCATGTTTGATTTTCCTCAACTAATTAACTCAAGATGAATTAATTAATTATTTTACAAACAACTACTAAAATCAAATTCGAATTTTACTTCACTATTTTAGTTTAGAGACTGACTAAAATAGGAAGGTGTCCAAAAATGCTATTTATAGAATGCTATTTTTAGCACTTCCATTTTTCATTCCTTATAGCTATGTTCAACACTAGTTGAACTGCTATTTATAGCAATGCTATTTTTAGCATTTCTTGTTGCTATTTTTAATGCTCCCTCTCAACAAGAAAGGGATTATCAATAACCCCAATCTTATCTCTGTAGAACTCGAACTTGAATTTTGACAATGCCTTCGTCAAAATATCTGCATCTTGTTCCTCAGTTGAAACATACAACAACAACATGATCCTCTTGACCACACAGTCTTCAAGATGGTGATACCGGATATCAATGTCCTTGGACCTATCATGAAAAATTGGATTCTCAGAGAGTTTGATACAACTCTAGTTATCATAATAGATCACTGTAGGATCCATCCTCTGACCAAACAATCCCACTAGAATCTTCCACATCTAAATGACCTCACATGTAGCCTGACTAGAAGCCATGTATTCATCCTCTACTGAGATAAGTGCAACTGATCTTTGTTTCCTACTATACCAGGAAACTGTAGCTGAACCAACGTTGAAAATTCCTCCAGAAGTGCTCTTCCAGTCTGATGGACTCCCTGCCCAATCCGCATATGTGAAGCCCTGAAGCTTCGCTCCCTCTGTCTGTTTGTACCACAATCCGAACTGAGATGTGCCTCTGAGGTAACTCAGCACATGCTTTGTTGTCTTCCAAAACAGCTTGGTAGGTTGAACCATAGCTTGACTCAGCTGGTTCATCGCAAAGCATAAGTTAGGTCGTGTGTTCACCAGATACATAAGTGAACCCACAAGCTATCAATAAATAGTAGCAGCTACTACCTCACCTAAAGTAGCATCCTCCTTCCTCCAGTTCCCAGTTAGAGGAGTCTGCATGGGCTTGCACTTCTCCATGTGAAAGCGCCCAAGTATCTCATTGGAATACTTGCCTTGAGACAAAAATACTTTACCAGCTTTCTACCACACCTCCATGCCTAGAAATTAGTGCATAAGGCCCATGTCCTTCATCTCAAACTCTCTTGCAAGGTCCTCCTTGTAAGACTGTATCAGTTGATCATCACCTGTCAAAATCAGATCATCTACATAAAGAACAATGATCAATGGTTTACCTTCTACCATGATGTGGTAAAGGTTCGCATTTGCTTCACTCTTGGTGAAGCCCAAACAGGTGAAATAGCTGTCAATCTTGGTGTACCAAGCACGAGGTGCTTGCTTCAGCCCATACAAAGCCCTATTGAGTTGGAAAACATTCGACTCACGATCGAAGGTCTCAAAACCCTCTGGCTGCTCAATGTACACCTCCTCCTCATTCTGCCAATTAAGGAATGTTGTCTTCACATCCATCTGGTGGATCTTCCACCCCATCTGAGTGTATAGTGCCAACATCGATCTAATCGATGATTACCTTGTTACGGGAGAAAAATTCTCATTGTAGTTGATCCCATCGACCTATGAGAAGCCCCGGGCAACAAACCTTGCCTTATGTTTCTCAACACTGCCATCAGCTGCCTGCTTTACCTTGTAAAGCCATCTGGAACTCACCATTGACTTGCCCTGAAGCCTTGGGACAACATCCCACACACTATTCTGAATGATAGAGTCGTACTCCTCTACCATTGCATCAACCCAGACTGGTTGTTGCACTACCTCCTCGAATGAAGAAGGTCTGGTATCTACACACTCCCCAACCAAGGCCATGTACCCAGTGTACAGCTTGGGCGACCTCCTCTATCTGCGCTAAGAAGATGGTTGTCCCACATTCTCCTGCGCATATAGCATCAACCTGTCAGCTTTCCTTGAGCGTTTCCACCCATATCTGGAAGTATCGGCATGAGTGGATGTCTCCACTCCCGGATCCTCTGCATGCGGCTACTCCACATCAATCTGAGGATCCTCCTCCTTAGGAACTAAAATTTCCTCCTCTGCATGCAACTGGAACTCCCTCTCAAGTGCCACTTGCATGGATTTCTGCTCGTCGAACTTCAAATCCCTGCATACCATAGTCCTCTGAGTGGAAGGCAGGTACACCCGATAGTTGTGGGGTGTATCCGTGTACCCCATAAATATTCCTAACTCAGCTATTGGTTCTAGCTTCTTCCTAGCATCTTTGGTTACATGACAGTAAACTGATGATCCAAATATTCAGAAGTTACGTATAGGTCGCTTCTCGGAATAGGTCTCCATAGGTGTCTTCATTCCCAGTATACGGTGTGGGCTTTTGTTCTGCAAGTATACTATTGTATTGCCTACCTCAGCCCACAAATGGAGTGGTAGGCTTTGGTCATGCAACATCGCTCGAGATACTCCCACAATCGATCTGTTCTTCCTTTTGGCCACCCCATTCTGTTGTGGGTTATGGGGTGCTATCAATTCTCGTTTAATACCTTCTACATCACAGAAGTCTTTAAACTATTGGGAGACATACTCTCCACCATTTTCACTGCGCAAGGCTTTTATTTTCGTTCCAGATTCTTTCTCTACCAACGCTTTAAACTCACAAAACCTCAAGAAGGTCTGATCCTTCTTTTGCATAAAGTAGATCCAGCATCTACGAGAAAAATCATCAATAAAAATAACATAGTACCTTTGTTTGGCAGCAGAGGCTGTAGAGAAACATCTGAGTGAACTCGCTCCAGGATTTCTCTAGCTCTACTATCTTGATCCAGAAAGGAATATTTCACATACTTACCCAAGGTACAACCTTTTCATGTAGTCGTCTGCTCAAGTTTTCCCTTGGGTAATCCGATAGAAATCTGTTGCACAATCTTCAAGGCTTCATGGTTCAAGTAGCCCAGTCTTCTATGCCATAGCTTGCCAACATCTTGGCTCTGCACCATCTCAGCTTTGGAACTCAAAGCAGCACAGTCCTCTACCTCCAACTTGTAGAGATTCTTGACTTGAATCCCTATTTGCTTTTTCTGTCCAGTACCGATATGCCTCAAGAATACCTTTCCTTTACTAAAGACTACATCATTGCCTTTATCTTCTAGAATAGCAATAGACAAAACATTCTTCTTTAGACCTGGTACATACTTTACATCAGTCAGGGTCAGGAGAGCTCCATGCTCCCTTTGAAACACAACTGTACCTTCACCTGAAACATGGTACTTTCCATCATCGCCCATCTTGATCCGCATCTGGAGATCCTTCTCCTCCAAGGTACCGAAAATATTCTTGTCACCTGAGATGTGGAATGAAGCTCCATTGTCCAGGTACCACAGACATCCAACCATGGATGAAACCATGCATGCGATAAGTGAGAAATCTAGCTCAAACTGTGAGGTCAGTGCCTCACCATCAAATCCCTTTGAGGAACCCTTCTTGGATTTCTTTTGTGGACAATTCGTACCATAATGGCCCACTTCATGACAATGAAAGCATCACACTTTCAATTTGTCAATCTTCTTCCCACCATGGGCAGAATCAGATTTTGGATGGGATGCCTTCCCTTTCCCTTTCCTCACCTTACTCATTAAGGGTCGATTTTCCTCATCATCTTACTTCGATGAGGATCCATCTCTTGTGCTTCTTCTTATTTCCTCTTGCATCAACTCTAACCAAAGTCATTCCCAATCTGGAAGTTTTTCTCTTCCATTAACTGAGTCTTGGTAGCTATGTCATCTTTTAGGAAGACCGAGGAGTGCAAGACTCACCATGTCATCATCAGCGGTTGTGATCCCTATACTTCCAAGCTCATCCCTACAAGCGTTGAGCTTGTTCAGATATGTAGAGATCATGTCACCCTTTTCACACTTGATCTTATGAAGTTTGTCTTTCAGTGCCAACTTCCTCTGATCGTTGTTGTTCTGATATAGATATTTCAATATTTTCCACATTGAAAATGGTGTCTCCTTCCCATGGAGGTTCGAGACAATATGGTCTCGAACTCCCTCCAGGAGGATTCTCCTTGCTCTAGCCACACATTTCGTCCATTCCTCCAGCTGAGTAGCATCAGTCGGCTTGGGGAATTCTTGATCAATGAAGTCCTTTAGACCATTATCCTCTAATATTGCTTACATGTGATCCTTCCAGGCTATATAATTTGAGCTGCCATCAAGGGCATACTCGAGTCTTAAACCACTAAATGGCATTGGTGAAATTGAGATGTGATAAGAACTCAATTTCTATATTCAGGAACCACAACCTTAGAACTCCTCCTTCTTGTATATTGTTCTTCACCTTTATCACCTTTACTCCAATACCATGTAGAAATTCCCACTGTAGATCAACAGATTATGCAATATACTAAAACACAATACAATATCTACTTCTACAACACTTTGCGGAAGCTTAATTGAATTGAGAAAGATCAAGAGAACACATATAATTGAGAATGAGAAATCAACCACACATAGCACAGAAGAAATAACCCGTGGAAAGCCTCAGCCTAAAACCCCAATCTCTGTATTATCATACAAGTGGAAATCTTGTTCAAGTTACAAAAAGAATCAGCTCTCAAGCTATCCTACTCTCTCTGTAATCAAACAATACAACTCACAGGTTGAATAGGCATAGTATATGTCCTCCTCAAGCCCTCCAAGCCTCCTATTTCCTTGTGTAGTTTTTCTTAGGGTCCAGTAAAGCCATGTTTGAATTGGCTTCATCACACTCACAAAACCTGAAGAAGTAACTGCACAATCCTCAAGGAAATAATTCCTTCTACATGAAAGGAATATTCACAATGGAATATTCTAGCAACTGATAGTGCACTGCCTCTCCATCTGATCGCAACTGGGTCTTTGTCTGAACTGACATGCATGAGTTATTTATGAGAGAATACTCAGTTATCTGAAGTGCAGTAGTTACATGCATGCAAGCATTAACTAATTGAACTTTCATTAATTCAACAAATTGTTTGAATTAATCTAACTAGACTTGACTTAGTTAACTAAGTCAACTAATTACAACTCATCCTTATCTCTTTAATTGATGGATAAATTCCTCAATTAATGGAGAAACTGTTGCATGTCCCCACATAGACTTAATGTTTGATTTTTCTTAACTAATTAACTCAAGATGAATTACTTATTATTTTACAAACAACTGCTAAAATCAAATTCGAATTTTACTTCACTATTTTAGTTTAAGGACTGACTAAAATAGGAAGGTATCCCGAAATGTTATTTATATAATGCTATTTTTAGAACTTCCATTTTTCATTCCTTATAGCTATGCTCAACACTGGCTGAACTGATATTTATAACAATGCTATTTTTAGCATTTCTTGTTGCTATTTTCAACAAATAGTCCATCGGATGAGTCAAGAATCATTTTCTTCAATAGAGCTTCTCCCTAGAGATGATCAATCAAAAAATTATTGTCCATGTATGACTCATCAAGAATTTACTAGGGCCCATTCAGGGATAACTTCTACAAGAATGCTTAAGAATCATAAACTCCCCCAACAATATGCATGTTCTTCTTTGGTAGAGTCTCATTATCAAACACTTGGAATATCAAGGATGACTTTATCAAATCAACAACATGTGTTGTTGGCTGGAGTGTTCAAGAGAATTTTGGATTTAGTTTTCCTCCTTCTCCATACTTGTGTAACTTTCTTTTCTAGCTTGGTTGTCATGGTTTTTGTTTGTTTAGGGACCCAAGTCAAGTTACAATCACGTGCCATGTGTCCAATGTTATGACAATTGAAGCACTCCATCTTGTTCATGAATGAGAAATCATGATTTCTTCTTGCAAAATTGCTTCTAGGAGATTGATAGGGACCATTATATTTGTCTTTGTGATATGCCCTACAATATTTTTCCATGTGCCCAAAGTTTGTACAAGAATAGAAATAACCAAGAAATATACTTTTTTATGTGGGAGATCAATATTTCCTTGATCTAGTTCTAAAGTCTTTTTTCCTTGGGATTCTTTGATGATATTCATTGCCTTTTGTATTCTTGACACCATCTTCAAGTCTTCTTGGAGTAAGATTTCTTCTAAGGTTGTCTTGATTCTTATCCTTATCTTTGTTGGCACTAGGAGCATCAACATTTCTTCTAGGCTTCCTCGCATCTTTGATCTTTGAATCATTATGTTTCTTTCTTGAGGATTCACCTACATAGCCAAGACCTAATTTATCGAGGGAGGACCTTTGATGACTAAGGATGTCATCTAGGGTTTGAGAACTTTTCAAGTTCTTATTCAACAAGTCAACTTCCTTTTTAAGAAGGAAAATTTATTACTTCATTTTCTTGCATTCTTCATGCTCCTTTGATAGAATGATCTCCATTTCTCACTTCATCTTGCTTGGTTCACATGATTGGGCCTTAAGATAAGTCATTTCTAATTTTAACTGGTGATGTCATCATCCTTGTCTTCTAGTTGGCACATCATGGTGTTTCTCTCCTTTTCTTCTTCATCAACTTGTCCTTCTATGAACGCCAATGCTTCCATCACCTTCTCAGCTCCTTATGATTGATTCCTTGCTTCTTCTAGTTGAGATCTAATGGAGGAGACCTCTTCCTTGTATTGACCAATCTTTTCCTCAAGTCTTTTCACGTTATTGAGTCTTTGCTCAAGGTGTCTTGACAAAGTTTCTTCCCTTTTCTTTTCCTTAACCAATTGATTTGTCATGGATATGACTTCTTCATGATGCCTTCTTTTGTTTTGATTAAATCCCTCCTTAAATTTGGTGAGCTCCTCATTTCTTTCTTGTACTTGAAGCCTTAAAAATTCAACTTCCTTCCTTGTCTTGTCCTGTTCACCATCATGCACTTTCTTCTTAACTTCCTCATTTTGATTTTTCAAATTGTTAATCTCTTCCATGGCAGCCATAAGTTTAGTTAGGAGATATTCTTCAAAGCCTTATTTGCTTTCTACTTCTTCTAGGTATTCTTTGGCCTTGATAAGATAATTCTTATTTTCAGATTCCTTGATTGATTTTGGATTTCCTTCTTGTTTTCCATCATCTTCTTGACTAGAGGTCATGGTCAATGCTCCTTTTGAGTGAAGGTCATGAAGTTTTTCCCATACATCTTTTGCTAGCCCATTCAAAATTGTCTTCATTGCTCTTTTATTGTACTCCTTGGATTCATCATACATCATGCTATCAATAATCACTAATTCCCATACTCCGATGCCTTGAGCCATTAAGAAATTTCTCATTCTTACCTTCCATACATCAAACTTTCCATTGAACACTGGAACTTTCTCAATTTGATTGTCTTTAGTTTTCATGGTTGAGGAACTAAAATATCTTTAGGAGGATTGGAGGATTTCTTCCTTGGCTTTGCCATTTGTGTTCTAAGGATCAACCTTTAAGTTTCTAGGCTTTGAGTGAAGGTAGTGGATCTGATTCCAATTGTTGGAAATATTGAGAGGGGGGTGAATCAATATTGATTTTCAATTGTTATTTTTACTAGTTATATCACTTGTATTTAGAACACAAAATGAACAATAAAAATAAATGGTTTTATTAATTTCTTCCTTAATAAATGAGGTAAAATATATGTAGGGCTCCAACCCTAGATGAAGACACCAATATTTAATTCCCCAAGCTCCAACCTGTAATATGCCAAGCACCAACTTGGACTTCCAAGGCTCCAACCTTGTTAATTTTGAGGCACTAACCACAAGGGCTTCAACCCTATATCTAGTTCAGGCTATGACCTAGTTTCTTGAGGACTCTAATCCTCTAGAACTCCAACCCTATCCTCCTGTTGTAGAGACTACAACCACCCTCCAAAATTTTTCCTTAGCTTCGTTTTGGAGCCTCCCTACCAACCTTTCACAACACCTTGTCTTGCTTCGTCAAGTACACAAGATTCAGTGTTTTAGTTGCACAAAGGCAACCTATCGATCATAGCTTGATGCATCCCCCTCACATTCTGATCACCCAGACTTAGTCTAGCTACAGGCTAAGCAGCTCCCCTAATAAATTGTGCATTTTTGGAGGGAAACAAACCTTCCCTCTAGACATTGCGCAATCCAGTCTGACAGCCTGTTGGGCTCCGAAATTGCGCAATTCTGCCTGTTAACACTCCCAATGAAAATTGCTTAATTTTCCACAGCAGGGCTGCTCAGCCTAGAATTTGCACAAATCTAGGCAGCAGTTAGCTACTCTGCCCAGAAATTGTGCAAATATTCTCCACAGCGAACCCAGCTCCCAACCAAAAGTGCGCAATTTTTCTCAAGCAATTGAGCAGCTTCATGCATGAACAGCCCGTTGACCAGTTCTACCCGGGACCAAGGAAACTTGACTTGCATTCATGGTTAATTTTTCCTAGAATAGCAAAAGGAAACATGAAAAAGGTATCCCATGATTCGTGGAGCTATTTTTATCAGCTGGAGGTTACATGCAATGTTGTTTTAGAAACTTTCCTCCAAGTGTTGCTTTTTCCTATATTTGTGGCATTCACGTCATGAGCTCAAAAATGATTTATTTGACACATCAGATCTCATTATTTCACATCGATCTTGGAGCTTTGACATCCCACAACACATCCATGACTCTTCGACACATCCGGCTCAGCTATTCACGGGTAAGTCGCCTCAACTTGTCCTTTTCAGCATTTCTGTCACTTTTTTGTGTATTCGCTTGTGTGAGTGTTGTTTGCTTGATTTCTTTGAATGCTTGTTGTCATTTACATGTATACTACATTTTCCTAGCTTTCTTTCAATTTTCATTGCTATCTCACTATTGTCGCATGCATGAAACCATTTTGCACGAACGGTTGCTGATTCGGCGAATCGCTTCACCCACATGCATGATGATCTGTTTGTTGAATATTTGATTCATGCTTGCATGCATTTTCAATCACTTCTGATATCACATAGTGTCACCATGCATTCACTGTCATATTTTCTTTTAGTCGCCTGTCAGCGAGCTGGGCCAACCTTCGCCCGGACTCTGCCTTCATTGAGACAAAATTACGCAATTTGGGGAAGGAAGGCTCTATCTTCCTCTCTAGAAATGCACATTTCCTCCTAGAACTATCCTTCAAGATTGTTTTGAGAATTTCTGAGGGATAGCGACTGTTGGCCCAGAAAATTATGCAATGAACTCCTTGAGCCTACAATCACTCCCCGCTGGAATTGAGCATTGCACAATCCCAACAGCCAACAGTCAATCTATATTTTGCATTGTGCAAGTCCAACAGCTAGTCTCGCCTCCCAGATAGCCCAAACTACCTTTTCATAGTTCTGGTAGCCAATCACCCAGCCTCCCAAAGGAAATTGCACAATCTTTCCCATCAGTTTCCCAAGTATTTTCCCAAGTATGTGTTGTGTCATTCCCCGCATTTTCTTTGGTTTTCGCTAACATATCTCTTTCCATGCATGTTGCTTGTCTCCAGATCTTTCAGGTGTTCATTCGTCTCTTAGCAGTACCGGATCAATGGCTTACTAGAGAGTGGGATCAAAATACACTGATGGAAATGCAGATGGAATAGTCGTTGAGCGAGTGTCCTCTTGTCTACGAATCTATGAATATACAAAGTTGTATATAGAGAGGGACATCAAGCTAAAGTGGCAAGGTGTCAATGAAACATTTGCGGAAACTTTCGAGGAAGGCCTCAAAGACCATTAGGTGTATGTGAACATTCACAAGTCCGGCTTGTACCGGATTGCAAGTAGATACCCCGTGTTCCCACGCACGGACATGATACACTCGATCATCTCTCACACTGATCTTGAGATGATGACCTTAGGCAGTGTCAGTTGGATGAAGCTTGCGACATTCTAAGCACACGATTATGATGAGATGTATCATATGTAAGAGCCCTTAACTGTCATGAAGACTCCATTCAGCTTACCCAACAATAATGCTAACTCTAGAGACATTCTGAAGAACTGGGTAAAGAAGACGACTCAATTCAGGTTGAAACCCAACCATATATACAAGACAAAGATACTGAAGAAGGCATACCAATACTTGGTCATATTTTCTTGTTGACTGTATGGCTAAGAAAGCACGGAAGCCTTCCCGTAGAGTTGGGTGATTGCACTGGACCAAGTGGCTAGAGAAGGAAAACCATGTAACTGGTTCATCATATTGGCTCATCAGGCAAAGGAACAAGTAATGAAGGATCGAAAGTCACCCAGATGTATGCATGCAGATATTTACATGTCTGCCTACATCTTCGATGCAATCTCTACTCGACAAGAGTTCTTGGGTTTGGAGTAGGCATGGTTACCGGTGGAGACTACTGTGAACACATATTTCAAGTTTTTATCTGAATGCAGCTTCAGAGGGGTAATCACACGGTTGTCTGATCATTTTTTCACATGCGTGTACAAGATGATATTTGAACAAGATCCACCCTATATGTCAAAGGAAGCAATGGAGGCATTGTTATGCATTGCTAATTGGTATACCTCATCGTCCGACACTTTCATCCTGATGCTTAGTGTGGAGAAGCCTCTGCAAATTCTACCAAAACTTGCCTTGGATGTACTTTTCATGCAAGAAGTAGCATATCACATCTCAACAAGATTGATAGCTAGATTTCATCGGAAGAAGAAGGAACCTTGGCCCACTCTGCCATTGTGGATTGGGTTATATGAGATCTAGAGTATCAAGCAAGAGGATGTCGAAGCAAAATAGATGAGGAAGTACACACTCAACCTCTGAAGCTACAATCCGTATGACCCACATTGCATTGTGAAAGATCATTGCATGAGAGTTCAGTTCAACTGGATCCATGGGGTGTTTCATTGGGCTGAGGAGGACCTATAGAGATATTGCTATAGTTTCTCCAGACCCAATGAATAGGTCGGCTTTTTTGTGGAGTGGTTAGTGAAGCAACATGAAGAAACATCATGGAGAGCACAAAAACAACAATAGCAGTAGTGGAAAAATAGGCAAGCATACCAGTGTGCGACAAAGGTAAGAGGAAAATTGTCGATCACATGGAGGAGGAGAAAAGCTACAAGTTTTGAGTAGATCCATTGGTAGAGAAAACAATAATGGTTATAGAATAAAAGAGGCACCAGCGTGACATGGTAATTTCTCAAAGGTAGAGGGATAAGAAGAGAATGGAAGAAGCAGAGAAGGAGTTGCATGAGCTAAGGGAGCAACTCCAAAAAGAACAAGAGTTGTGCAAACAGGAGAGAGAAGCACAACAGCGGTAGATACAGAAGGAGGCACAACATGTGAAAATAGATGAAGCAACACCCATACAAGTAGTTAATTCATCAGAACAACTAGCATAAGATGAGCAGGGTGAACCATCATAGGTGCAAGAATTCTCTCATGAGAAAGAACAAGCACTTCAATAGTTGGCTGCAGACATGGAGCAATAGGAGTTGGAATAGGAGACCGACCTCATGCCTCACCACAAAGAGGTTGACTCACCCGCTTCAATGCATCCAGATGATGACCAAGTCTCGAATTACCAAGGAGGCACTAAGATCCTTGGTGATAAGTCAGAAGAAGAGATGCACAACATCTCGTTCGACGAATCCAAACATAGATTTGTGCAGTCTCGCAGAGTGTCAACTCCGGAGGATCATATGTCTCCTGTGCAAGTTGAGGAGTGAGTGATCGTGACTGATGTGCACAAACATCTAGTTGTATTGGCCGATGAAACTATAGTGTATGCCGAAGCCACTAATTCAAGTGTTCGATTCCTAATAGTTGAGAATGAGTGAATGGCAAAGGAGCTACAAATGGTCAAGTAAGGAGGAGACTTGGTGATAATGTCCACTCGAGCTAAATTGAAGAAGGCAATACTAGATGACGTATTGTCCCTTGACACAATTATGCAAGCATTGTACTCCAAGTTTGGTACCCTGCACAAGGCAGTCATCCATCTCATCGGATGGTAGCAGTCATGTGCTAGAAGAGCATGTTTCGTGATGAACTTGCATGTTGCTATTGATCACATGCAAACATTGATAATTAAGTACAAGGGAGCCCCACTTCACTTGCCTAAGATGATGAGGGCCAATGTGGTCAAGCTGAAACACATATCGGAAGTTAGATCCAAAATTATGAATAGCTCTTGTAGTTCATCACTAGCATACAGGCTTCCCATGCACGAGTATTCAAGAGTATGGATGTTGTGGTGCACACACATGCGATCCCATCACTTGGTATTGCATAGGCTTTTGGTCAACCAAGCTTCCGATAAGACTATCTTGGAGAGAGCTTGGACAATATTTTAATGCACCTTGGCTTCTCCACTGCACGGAGATAGTTCATCTCTTTGGAGGAACCAGGGGATGTGGATGTAACATTCCACTATTGGGGCTAGCGGGTGTACATGGATGTATTGTATGACTAGAACTTACACTTATTTATATAATAATATCCAACACGTTTCATGCATATGTTGTATTGTATTCCAACTGTCTTATTTACTCTAAATGGAATATGTATTTTCTTTCTTACGCATCCATGTATGGACTGTTCTGTATGAGTATGTATGAATCTTTCTAAAATGTGTTGATTGGTTTAACCATCACTTTGGATTGCCAGCTGACTTTCTTTCCAGCTTGTGATGTATCTTTTCTTGTGTTTTCCCTTCCCATCTGAGTACTATTATAGGTTTCCAAGGGGCACACTCATCTCAACCCACCTGTGTTAGAATTTCTCATGCACCTTCCTTGACTCGCTACAACGGTCACACCCTTTCTACCAGCAAAGTTATCTTACCTGCCCCTGTGTGAAATCATGATCAATGCATTGCTACATGACCCACTTCTAGGACTCCTACACCAAATGGTCTAAGGTCTGATTGGGACTTCTTAGTGTGGAGATCCCCTGACATGTTGGTGGGTCCAACACCATCAACACCTCCAAGGCACCAACCTTTTCTTTTCGAGGCTCCAACCCTTGCTTTACTTCGTTAAAATATATTTGGTTATACTTCACGACTCCCAATTTGTTCTTCAATGAGCCCTATTCATCTTCAGCTTCAACAATACCCTTGATCTCCAAAGCACTTAGCTCATCAATGACAAGTTTGTCTTCTCAGAAGGTGTCTCCACAACTCTTCATGTTACCCAAACAAAACTTCTTCAAGATCATGTTATGATGGCCTCAATGCATCATGGTCTTCAATGATCTCCACAAATCTTCAATATGTCAGTTCACAAATTTCTCCGACTTTGCACTATTATTTTCTCAAGAGAAGACTTCAACAAGATCTATTTGTCTAATCCTAATAAATAAACAGTTCGACCACGAAGACTAGGACAACTTCGACCATGACAGCTTCAACCACGGTAACTACGACACCTTCGACCATGGAAACTATGACATCTTCAACCATGGAAACTATAGAAACTTCAACCACAGTAGCTTCAACCACGACAAGTAAAATAGATGAGACAACTTTGACCACAACAAATACGACAACTTCAAGCACGACAACTATGCCAGCTTCAACTACAGCAGCTATGACCACGACAACTATTGTAGCTTCAACCACGTCAACTATGACAACTTCAACCATGGAAACTACAACAACTTAGACCTAGAAAATTACGACAACTTCGACCATGACAACTACCAAAACCTCTTTGCTCCTAGCTCAAACTTGTGGGAGACTATTTAACCCAAGATCAATTCCAGAAACTTTTCTTCCTTGCTTTTCTAAGTTGTTGTTTCTTCTCGACCTCTTGTCTTGTCTCCACGAAAAAATCTGAGCTTGAATGGATGAATTTAGATTTATATTTATAGTGATTTCATTTATAAATAAAGGGACATGTCTATTTGAAGTGAGGCCAACTTGTATGACTAAGTGTAGGTCAGATCACTACTATGAATAATTTCCTTGACTTAAAAATTCAACATCTCACAAATTATTAGGAGTTTCGGGGCAAAGAAAGGCTCATTAGAAAGATGAAAAAATCCTCTTTAAGATCGTCTAGGATCCATTTTGAAAGGATGCCTCTAAGGTGTCCAAAATAATATTTCTTTGTGACTGTCCTTAAATTTTATGAATAAAAATTTTGGGACAACATGAGGAATGTTTGGGACATCGTGGCTTCTTCATTCTTTTTCTTCTTCATTGTTATCAATGTCATCATAGGATCATAGAGTCATCATGTAGGATTGAAACATCCATGTAGCATGACGTATAAACAATGACATCATATACTAGTGCGGTCATAGTGAAACATCATTAGGAGATCTCCAAAATAGTCTTCTAACCATCAAATAATCTACAACCATGTTATCAAGACCTCATCAAGTGCCATCATCAAGTGTGGTCATTCATCAAGTGCATGACATCCTCAAATGTAGTCCTCCATATTTCATCAAGACTTCTTAAGACTTCTTCATTAGTGACTTGACATATTAATTGATGACATTCTTAGCAAACAAGAGTTATGACATCATCATCTGGAACCATGCATCTATTGTCTTCAACCTTATCATATCATTCTAGGGTTTCATGATATTCATTAGGCATCTCAATAATATTTTCCATCTTGGCCAATGCCATATTGATATCAATGACAACACTGATTAACAAGTATGAGTTAGGGCTCGAACTGGTTGAACCTTTGCAATACCATCCTCGCAAACCCCGATGGCCTCCCATAGCGGAAGAAAAGAAAGACAAGGGAGCAGGAGATCCCTTTGAAATATTGCTCGAAGAATCCCTTGAGCGATGGAGGAACGCGATGATGGAAAAATTTTCCAAGGTCCTTCGGTGGATTTCCATAGGTGACACATCTTCATCCAGTAGCCACTCTAGAGTATCACTCCATCAAGGTACAAGTCAAATTTGATATTCCTATATTTGAAGGCCATATAGATGGAGACGGCGTAGATAAATTTTTAAATCTATTAGAAGGGTATTTTTCGGTTCATGATTTTTCCAATAGGGAAAATATTACTTTTTCAGTCCTCAAATCCACCCCCCACAACAAAGAGTGGTGGGAAACATACTGTGAATAGAAGGATGAGAGGGAACCCTCATTGTTTTTAGGCACACCCACTTGGAACGCTTTCCGAGATGCCATCAAGGAGAAGTGCTACCTTGTTAGGAGTTATGAAGATAAGTACATAAAGTGGACCACACTATGACAGGGAAGGGGCCGAGATGTTTTGGAGTTCACAAATATTGTTCATACCCTTGGGACAAAGTTGGGTATCAAATATTATTAGTGGAATCTAGTACTAAAGTATCGCAGTCATCTACACAAATACATCTAGGATGAGATGGAGTTCCTAGACATCTCCTTGCTCAGCACCGCCTACCAATACACTCTCAAGATCGAGAAGAATTTTAAACAGAAGAAGCAATACTTTAGATCTGTGAATCTGAATCAAGGGAAAGGCGCCCTCAAACTATTGAATAAAGGAAAAAGCCAAGGCGAGGTGACCTAGGACAACCCATCGAATCCGCAAGCAAAGAAAAACACCATGAAGTCAAAGAAGGACATAGGAAAGTGGTGTGAGTTCCATAAAAGCCCCACTCACAACACAAGTGAGTGTCGGGCAAAGTAGTCGATGGTGGCCATGCTGAAGGCTTCAAAATTAGATGCATGTTCCGATTTTGAGTGTGAACCTGACAAGGGGAATGACAAAGGGAAGAATATTATTGATGTGGAGCCCAATGCCACTATTGCCACCACCAATATCCAAAAGAATGAGCCCAAAGATCTAGACAAGGGGGAGCGTCTCTTCCACTCACAGATGTGCGTGAAGGGTTCGCCGCTGCAATTCATTATCGACAGTGGGAGCCAAAAGAACCTCATTTCAGAAAAGGTCGTGAAGCAGCTGGGCCTACCAACTACAGCACATCCACATCCATACAACATCCAGTGGATTCCCCAAGGACGATATCTTTGGGTCAGCTAGTAGTGTTGCCTTCCCTACAACATCAAACCCTTCATGGATGAGGTATTGTTCGATATTTCTCCTCTTCAAATTTGTGATTTACTATTAGGAAAACTGTACTTAAGGAAGTGGCATGTTGTATATGATTATAGACCTTGCTCTCTTATTATTTCTTTGGGTAATAATTTATACAGGATACCAAAGGTAGCCCCACCTACCACCATCTCTTTGATATCTGCTAAGAAATGTAGTAAGGTCATCTCCTAAACTTGAAAAATTGTTTTCTTCCTAATTCTCTCTCAAAGTAAGGGGAATATAATAGCCACATCCATGGCCCCTAGGAAGGGTTCCTCCACACAGCAGAAGTAGGTGGATAAGGTCATGGAAGAATTCAATGAGATCTTCTACTCACACATAGGGGTACTGTTGCATTATCAAGTCAAGCATTCAATCGATCTGACTCCTACAACACCTCTACCCAACAGGCCGATATATTGTTGCTCCATTCTGGAAAATGAAGAGATCAAGTGGTAAATATAAGATTTGTTGCAAATACGACACATCCAACTGATTTCCTTACATTATGGGATCTCAATTGTACTTGTACAAAAGAAGGATGGGACTTGGAGTCTGCATTGATCATCGGGCACTAAAACAAATAACTGTTAGGAACATGTATGCAATCCCATGGATTGATGACCTTCTGGACCAACTCAAGGGGGCCAAGTATTTAAGTAAGATCGATCTGAAGTTTGGCTATCACCAGGTTCTGATAGAGCCCACAGATGTATGGGTCCTAGGAAACTGGCTTCAAATTAAATGAAGGCCTTTTTGAATGGTTGGTTATGCCCTTCAGGTTGAAAAATGCCATTGATACTTTTATGAGGCTAATGGATGATACCTTGCAACCCTTCACCAACTCATTTGTGGTTGTTTATCTAGACGACATCCTCATCTTCAACAAGAGTTGGGAAGAACACTTGGAACACATTCGGTGGGTCCTTCCAACCCTTCGGCAGAACAAAGTTTGTGCCAACTTGGATAAATGCACCTTTGGCATGAGTTAGGTCCAGTATCTGGGTTACATCATAGATTATCATGGCATGCATGTGGATCCGACTAATATCCAAGTCATTCGGGATTGGTCAGCCCCGACCACTCTAACAGAACTTTGCATCCTTTTGGGCCTTGTAAATTTTTATTGAAGGTTCATGTTGGGATTCTCCCATATCACTTGGCGTTTGAGTAAAATTACTTAGGGCAGGGTCAAAGAAAGTTTTTCCTAGTACGAGTCCCAACAGAAGTCGTTTGTTGAGTTGAAGCACCGCCTCTGCTCTGCACCTGTACTCAAACTCTTAGACCTGCAACAACCATTTGAATCAAGATAGACACCTCATACTATGCTATTGGTGTAGTCCTCACCCAACATAAGCATCTAGTGGCCTATCATAGTGAGACACTTTCTGATCAAATTCAGAAGTACCCCACCTATGATAAAGAGATGTATTCCATCATGCAGGCTTGCCGACAATGGAAGCATTACATTATAAGGAAGGAGATGGTCATCCACACCGATCAGTGAACTCTTTAGTTTATATAGACACAAAGGAAGTTGTAGAATGATCACCATCAAAATTGGTCTACATAACTCCAAAAATTACACTTGAACTTTAAATTAAAAAAGGGCAGCACCAATCATGTTGTAGACTGCCTCAACCAGCCCCCAGTTGCAACATTGACTACCTTTCTCAACTCTTGTGGCCATGAGACCTCTAGATGGCCACAACTATACAAAAATGATCCATAATTCACCTCCACATACCAAATGCTAGTATATGGAAAGAAATTTCATGATTTCCACCTCCAAGATGCATTATTATGTTACCTGGGACACATTTTTGTTCCTTCAAGTGAGCGTGCCAAGCTTATTTGGGAAGCGCACTACAGTCAGGTTGTAGGACACTTTGGCGTGGAGAAAACTGTGGCTATACTATAAAATTACTTTTATTGGCCAAAAATCTGACTGGATGTTGGGAAATATATCAAATCCTACACTGCTTGGATCATTGCTAAGCCAACCATCAAGAAGCAAGGCCTGTACACTCCTTTTCTTACTCCCAGCCAATTGTAGGAATCCATCTCCATGGACTACATGTTTTGCCTCCCTTCTACGAAGCATGGTAATGATTGTGTATTTGTGGTCATGGATAGATTTTCTAATATGGTTATATTGCAACCAGCAAGAAGAGTATCATAGGAAAGGACACTGCCAAACTCTTCTTCGAACGAGTGTGGGTACATTTTGGGATCCCACATACCATTATATCATATCAGATAGTAGGTTCCTGAACACATTCTGGTCAAGCCTTTGGACACTATTGGACATGAAGCTTACCAAGTTGACTGCCTTCCATCCCCAGACCGATAGCCAAATGGAGATCGTCAATAGGATGATAGTGCACATACTCCCCATGTACAACTCCAAGCATCCACGAACCTGGGATGGGATTCTTCCCTATGTATAACATAGTTATAACAGAGCTCTCCATAACTTGATTGGTCGTAGTCCCTTTCAAGTGGATCTAGGATTTTAACCATTGTGTCTGATTGATGTGGCCATGCCCTATTCAACTACACAAACAAAATCCACACATGTATTGTCTGAGGCTGATAAAGCGACCAGATTTATTGAACACATCCAACATCTACCAGTAGGCTCATGACATCTTGGAGAAGTCAAATGCCAAGTACAAGCAACGATATGATCAACATCGGGTGCCACACAAGTTTTAGGTGGGCGACAAAGTTTTGTTTCATTTGTAGAAATAACGCCTTATCAGAGCACATTGGAATCTCAGACCACTCTGATATGGTCCTTACACCATTACCAAGTCCATGGGAGATAATGATTTTGAGCTTAGTATTCCCCCATTCCTTGGCCTGCACCCAATGTTCATGTGGATTGCCTTTGACCATACTTCCCACTATTATTGGACACATCAGGCATTGCATAACAACTCACACCAACAGAGTTAAACCCATGCTGCGTGGAATAGGCCACAACTGATCGGATTATGGACACACAGGTCAAGAACACTCACCAACAAAATATTCAACAATATCAGGTTGTCAAAGTTGGCCAACTCTCGCACCAAAGCAAGTGTTTCACTAGGGACCAAGTTCAGTAGAAGTTTCCCCATCCCATGGAGGCACTCAACGCAATGGGGACCATTGCTTCCTAAGTGGGGATGATTCATCCAGGTGTATGTTGGTGTCCACTTGCCTATTCCACATGGACCCCCAACGATGTCTCTTTCAATTTTTTAGTTTCCTTAATCATAGCAGAATTTACTATTTTTGGCAGTTTTTTGGGTCTTGAACTTCTGGAGATGTTTTGAGGCTTTAAATGGCGTTTTTTGGGAAAACCGGGGCCAATATAGAAGTTTAACCATTGATTTCCTCTCGTAATTTGTATTCCTCGGATAGATATTTCTAATGAGGTATTATTCGCATCAAACTGAGATCATGTACCAAAGTTACGACCCCAGGAAATTGATGTACCAATTTACCAAAACATGCCCCATAGCTTTGGCGCTTCATCTCCTAGGGTTAGTTTTTTGGATGTTTAGGGTTTTACATTGTTTCTTAATAATAAATAGTCCTTTGAGCCTCATTGTAACATATTTGAGAGGCATGTAGCCACCACATCTCTTCTTAGAGATAAGCTAGCATTGCCCGAGCTACTTTATTTCCATTTTGTATGTAAGCATATTTCAGTTCTTTGATATTAATGAAATGAAATTTTATTTCTATGCATCTCTATGTTTATGTTTATATCTATATTTTCTTTTGTTCCCGCATAAGTTTCGCTCAACATGACGTAACCCATATATTCCCCCAATATCTAAGAAACATATATACCCAAGTGTTTTAATGATTCCCATGCACAAATGATCATATCACCACAAATGGAGCACCTTATCGCATCATGCTACATGAAAAAATAGGTTTTAATTCAAATCAAACAAATGACCACCATATCTCTTGCAAAATGTCTGCATTGTTGATTTCAAGATGGTTAATTATCATGGTTGAAGAATAAGGATTGATTTGCAGCTAAGCCGGTGATTGAGGATAGAGTTTCAACCATCACAGAGTCATCGTTGCACATAGTGCTACACAGTCACTGCGCAACATCCTTCCAAAGACAAACAACCTTGACACAACTTAGTTTTCATTTTCTAGAGGTAGGGTCTTAACACTCAGATCCTAATTTGTAAATGAGTCGAAATGTGGGTTATATAACTTGTGATTAACCCCCTGTTTAAGAGTCCCTTCCCATGCCCTGTGCCACACAGATTTTATTTTAAAATTGAAATCAGGATTTCGTAAATGAATGGTGATAGATTTCATATGTTGAGCTAGTCTTGGTAAAGGTTTGTAGGGTTGTGTAATTTTCCAACAATATTTTAAAGTGTTAGTATGCCCTTGTCCTCACTATGCAGCGTGTTTATGAAACACAACTTATTCTCATTGTTGTCCAAAAAATAGATTCTTCTATTGTTGTTTTAATCCATGTAGCTTTCTATGAAGGTCTAAGAGAGCTTGCCCTATGTACATAGGTAGATAGTCTCCCACTACAAGAAAAAAGGGAGGGGATATTTTACAAGTAGATCCAAAAATTCTAGCCCCAGTCAACTTTAATACAACGATTAGAGTAAAATTTGAAAACTCGAGTTGTATCCCATTCTGTGAGAACATCCAAGCAGTAGATCACCACGAATAGTTGGCCAATTGCTTTTCCTTAAACCTCAAGGAGGGAAAAGTAAATCTAGGAGACCTGGAGATGGTTATTTCAGAGAGATTTATTGTTGATGCCACATGTATCCCTTCATATGGAAAGAAATGGTTCAAGGGAGATGATTTAAATGTTTCATTCTTCAAAGAGTTTTTTAAGCCACAATTTAAGAATAATTTTGATACAATTTTCTCTAGCACATACCTTCAAAATCATCATCGCCAGCTACTCAAAGTTATATAGAGGTATTTCATTTGTGAGGGTAGGTTCAATAGATTTTATCAGTATCATCTTAGACTCTTGTTACATTGCATAGCTAAAAGGACTATGAACCTACCCTACTATTTGTTTAAGAGCATAGGGAGGATGACAGAGAAAGTGCAGACTAAGAAAGACAATCACATGTCTAGTTTAATTAATTTCTCTTTGATAAATATTTTAGTCATGTATGAACTTGAAAAGAAGAAAGTTTTGTCGCAAAGTTTTCTGTCAAATCTATGTTTATTGCCTCAAGCATATATTTCACCCATGGAGGTTTGTGAAGATAAAGAAGAGCCAAAATATGAACTAGTAGTCAAGACAATAGTGAAGGAAGTAGGTTAGAGAAAGAAATAAAGAAAGAAGCGAAGAACAAAAGAAAAGAAGAAGGTTCAAGAACTAGAGGTTCATGTGGTAGAAGTTCCAACAACAAAGGTTCAATTGACATAGTTGAAACCAAAAGAGACAGTTCAAGATGCACAGTTCTTATTGAGACATAGAACTAGGTCAAATGCCAAGTAGTTTGTTGAGGAGACAACACCTCAACCAGTTGATGTTCTTCTAGAAGTTAAGCAAGAGGAAGATGAAAAAGAGATTGAAACAACCTAGATAGAGGAAGAAGACTCAATGATTGCTAAGATGAAGGATGCACTTGAAAAATTACAGCTTAAGATAGCCTTTTTAAAGCGACAGAACTGAGAGCTTAGAGAGACAACCTTACAAGCAACTCAGCCAAAGGAGGAAGCAAAGGAACCCCCCAAGCCTGTTGCACAAGATAAGGGTAAACATGTTGTAGATGTTGAGAAGTTGTAGGAACCCCAAGTGAAACCTAGAAGTCTTGCAACAAAGGCATCAAAATTTCACCAAGGGTGGATGCAACAGATGAAGCAAATAGCCCAGTCACCTGATAGACTAGATTTTGATGAATGGAGGGAGTATCACATGTATCTGAAGGAGGTTGAGGATTGTCAATATAATGAAAACTACAAGAAATTTGTTAACCAGTTAGTTGTGGATTGTAACAAAGAATTGATTGATGCCTCCAAGACAATGGAAAGATGCAAGGCATTTTTCAAATGGTGTCTCCTTGAAAGGAGACAATGAAATAATTTGTATGGAAGGAACTTGGTGTTGAAGAGAAGGTTGAGGCTCATGAAACAAAAGTTGGCAAAATCTTGGAGGTTGGTGAGGAAATATAGATAAGTTGCTAAAGTGCATCCACTTGGTAATGTGCTTAGGCCAAGGCCTAAAAAATAGTTAGATTCAAAGCCATCTTAGCCAACATTGATAAAAGAAGATGATACTCCATCCAAAAGCATTGAGACCAAGTCATCCCCCAACAAGCCTTTAGCCACTAAAATAAAGAGGAGGTAATTGTTTGTTTACTGAATGTACAAATTTTGATGATTGATGGAGACTGTCATTGTTGCGTAGCAGAATCCTTTTAGTTTTTTCAAAGGCTACATGTGTCATTTTTTGTCATCCTGAATGTTGGATTGGGTAGTTTGAGAGTGTTGATTATATAGCTGGACCATTTTTTGAATTTTGGGGCAGGAAAGGAATTATAAACATAATTTGAAATCTTGTTATGCTACACACAGTTTTGTGTGGAGTATTGAGGATGCCATGTGTTAGGGGAAGAATGGTAGAATGTGTTGCTATGTTAGAATATTGTTCATTGGTCATTGGCTAGTCTCTAGCTAGATGCCTTCTAGTACGTGGAAAATCATGTCAACATGTCATGCTAGAAATCTATTGCGCAACATAGATTTGGTAGCTGAGTGTTTTTTAATTTTTTTTGTTATTTCTAAGAGAATGGTCATGATGATTACGATAATATTTTCATGGAATAGAATGGTGTCTAGATAGGATAGCATGATAAGAGCTAAGTTAGTTTTTTCTTTTTCTATTAAAATAAAATTGAAGATATTTTTAAGAACTTGCTACTTTTTTTATCATTTCGACCCATCTCATGGATAACACATTCATTGTAGTTGGTCATGGTATTTTTGAGGATGTAAGTTTATTTAATGCCAAATGATACAAGCTAGAAAGGGTTGATGGTGTGGTGAACTGATTTTGTATATACTTGTGTGCAATGTGATTTATCTTTTTAGTAACAAAATGCTTCATCCAAAGTTTTTCCAGTGATTTTTCAGAGATTCTTTAGGTACATCTTTTTGAATTTTTTCCTCTCGAGGGTATTTTTCACCTTATATATTTTTCCTCGGTTCTTTGTAAAGGTATAATTGAAACAACTTTGTTAGAATTCATCATGCATGCTCTAGTTTAGCTGTGACTTAATGTTTCAAATGAAAATAAAATTTGTTATGCCTTTATCTTATGTATTTCTTCCTAATACTCAATCATTTGAGATGTAGTAACAAAATTTTAATCTTTTCTATCACATGTGGATGAGTATTGTTCTATGCTTATTTCCCACTATACTACAATTATTTCCTATTCAAAAAATGTGCTAGACAGGCCTCTATGTATGTTATTGGTTGGTTATGATGAGGTATTAACTTTCACGATCATATGCATTAGTATTTCCTCAAATCTGGTCTCTGTCAAATTGTGTGCTTTAGAGTCTCTAATCTTTAGCTTTTTCGAGTGAGGGATCCCCCTTCGGCTAGAAAAGACCAGTTTCCAGTCCAAAGTGTTCTTGTGATTACCTCTAGGTTTCCTTCCTACAACCAAAGGAAATTATAGAGTGCTAACATAGTGGCACCTTTTCTAGGGATCGAGAGTCTAATTTTTCCCAGGAAGATGTTTCATTTTTAGAGTTATATCATAGACTAAAACTTATGAAGTCACCTTGACTGGTAGTGAAATCGGCTACATGCAAACCTGTTCGACAAAATATGGCTTCTAAGAGGCATACCAGAGAAAATCCCGATCCTAGTTCTCCAAATATTGTCATTAATATTGAAAGTCTCCTTAGAAAGAAAAAGATCACTGGAAAAACTCAAACTTCCAACATCACTTTTGGCAGATCATGTTCTTTGCCTGAGGGTTTATTCTCTCTAGAATATTTTGAGTTCGATATGATTTTCGAAAGTTCTTTGTTCAAGACCAAATCTGAAACCTCTATTTCTGAGATCGTTGTAGATGAATTTGTGTTAAAATCTTTTATCATTCCTACAAAATATTATCTTGGTGATCTTGATAAAAGTGCATTAGTTCAGTCTCAAAAATTTGAAAGCCTGGTAGATCAATTGCAGCCTACTGTTGAGAAATTAGAAAATTTCCAGCCTGCTAGTCCTATTTCAACTCCTGATCATTTTTCCCATGTTGTCCCAGCATTTTTTGCTTCATTTTTTTCACCTCCTTTAAGCCCATTTTTCAAAATAGATTTTACTTTGTTTGTTATCCATACATCTCCTATTACAACAATTGCCCAGATCATTATTTTACCCTCTTCTATTCCTACTACCACAACTAGTTCAACCTTTTCTCAAACAACACCAATGTAACCTAGGTATGCTCATTTGCTTCTCCTAGCTCAACTGCATGATCTGCCTCAAAAATATGATCAAAGACTTCCCCAATATGATGGTACAAGGTAGGTTACAACTAAGCAATATGTGGATAAGGTCAATGATTTTTTGGATTTGGAGGAAGTGGACCATGAGGATGTTAAAGTCAGTCTGTTTGCTCAAATTTTTCCTGGTGAAGCTAAGAAGCATTTTGGGAGTGTCTGTCCCAGAGCTTTTTCCAGCTATCAAGAGTTGGAGGAGGCTTTTCTTGCACGATGGAGCGAGAATAAGAATCCCTTATAAATCCTTGCTGAGTATGATAATCTAAAAGGGCAGTCTGGTGAAACAGTCCAAGATTTTTCATAAGACTTAATAAAGTGTATAATTCCATCCTTGCAAACATAAAACCTCCCCCTGGACTTTCTTTGCTTCATTATCCCGATGGTTTTGACCTTCAGATGGCCTATCAAATTAGGGAAAGAAATCCAACAATGCTTGAAGACATGCAAAGAAATGCAGTCAGTGTGCAGACTAATTTGTTAGCGAAGAAATCCAAAATGAAGACAGAGAGAGGAATCACCATAAAAGAGGAGCCTACCACTTCTTCTAATTCAAAGTTAGACACCTTGGTCAAGTGAATGGAAAATATGATGGAAGAAATTACTTTGGTTGACCGAGATCTTGTTAGAGAAACTTAGGTGGGTCCACAAATTCGGAATACAAATTTTCGAAGGTAGCCATAAGTGAAAATCAAGCCAAGGGAGCATAAGGGTCCAGAGTAGTCACAACATCAAGTAAGACGACCTTCTCAGAAAAATTATGCCCAAGAACAAGATGAGGAAGACGAGAAATTACCAGAGGATCAAATTCATTTTTTTGGTGATGTGCAACAAACTATGTATTTGACCAAATAAGATCAAGAACAAGAGTAGTTCTTGAATTTTGTAATAGAAGATGAATAATTTCTGCTTGCTCGGTCTCAAAATGACATGTTTATGGATGAATCTAAGGAGTACAAAAAAGGGTATGAAAATTCCATCATGCAAGTTCAAAGACAATATAATCTAAGGAGAATAAATGTGGGCAGCAAGGTAGCAAAGAAGGAATTAGTAGTCAACAATGCAACAAAGAAAGATGTGGCAACTAGTAATGTAAAGAAAGACGTCTCAAGTACAAGTGGCCAAAAGAAAGAACCTCCCATCACCATTTTTAAAAGGAGAGAGGATCCTTCTAAGGACATTATAGAAAAAAAGGATGATGTCCATAAGGAAGTAGAAAAAACACCAAGTCCTTTCAATCTTGAGACTAAGCTTGCCATGATTAAAATATCCATTCCCCTAAGTGAATTTCTCAAGAATGATCAATATATAGCTCAAATTTTAAAGGCGTTGAGAGTTGAAAAAACTTCTGATACTGCCAACATAGTTGATGATCATCCAACTCTCATTTTTGGGCCAAAGGTCGATGATAAATGGAAACATGGGGACGTGCCTTCCTTTTATGTCAGTTTGAATGTGCATGATCAAATATTACATGATGTTATTCTGGATGTTGGAGCCTCACATAATTTGATGCCGAAAGTGATTATGGAGAGGTTGGGGCTTGGCATCACCGGACCTTACAAGGACCTGTACTCCTCCAACAAAATGAAATGCCCGGGACTAATAAAGGATTTAGCAATATCATTAACTCGGATTCCATCCAAATGTAAGATGATGGAAATTTTTCTAGTGGACATACCTCCTAAATTTGGCATGCTTCTTTCTAGATCATAGATGGAAAATCTACAGGGTGCAATGCAAACTGATATGTCTTACATCACCGTCTCAGCTTTTGGTTGTTAGACAAGGAGGTTTTACAGAGAACTACTCATGCAATACATGATCAATAATAAAGAGAAGCCTGCAAATCATTTGGTATATGTTGTTCATTCTAATTTAGATTCTTTTGTTTTATTTAATTTTGGTTGTCCTGATGAAGAGGAGACAAATTAGGAAATAAAAGAGGAGGAAAATGTTAAACGGACCAACAAGAAAATTGAAGAACATGACAAAAAAACAATCCATGCAAAATATGAAAATGTGAAGGTTGAAATAAGTGAAAAATATGAGAAAAAAACAACGCATTTGGACCATCCATTTTGACGGGGCAGCAAGCAGATAACGTGTTGGTGCAGGTGTATGGATAGTCAGCCCATAAGTCATAAATACCAATCTCTATTCATACAAATTAGTTTTTTATTGTACCAACAATGTGGCAGAGTATGAAGCACTCATTTTGGGTCTGCGAGTTTTGAAGAAATCAGGAGGCAAAAGGATAGTTATCTACGGGGATTCAGAGTTAGTTGTCAAACAAATTAAAGGTGAGTACCAGAAGAAACATCCCCAGATGCGTGTTTACGAAAACGTTGTCCTATATTACTTGCATAATTTTTCTGAATATGATTTTTTAGTTGTTCTTAGAAGAGAGAATGATGTTGCAGATGCATTAGCTACATTAGCCTATGATTTTGAAGCTTCCAGTAGTATTAGAGGCAAGTAAAAGGTAGAAATAAAATATAGACTCGTTGTCTCGGATAACATGAAGTATTGGCAATACTTTGAAAATGATAAGCAGTTCAAAAATTTCTTGTTGATGAAGAAGGAATTTTCCAAAATAAGGTTGGAAAAGGACTACAGATGGGAAGATGTTGATAAGGAGAGTTTTATAAATTAGATGAAAGAAGAATTGGACAAGCAAGGGACATAATTGAAAGTGTTGCAGATAAAAGACAATGTCATTCCAAGAGGGCCAGTACATTTGGAAGATCTTTTTGATTACAATTATGTGGCCAAGAGGCCAAAGTTGGTGCCTACTAGGGATGGAGTGGAAGAATGCAAGATAAGAACAGAAAATAACCCAAAGACAATATTTTTTTTCAAGACTTTGAGTTCGGAAATGAAGCAAAAAAAATTGGACTTCTTGAGTGAATTTTCTGATGTATTTTCTTGGGGATATGAGGACCTAAAGGTGTATGATAAGGAAATCATCCAACACATGATACCAGTCAAGGAAGATCAAAATCCATTCAACTAGAATCTACGGAGGACAAACTCAGTTTTGTTGCCTTTGATCGAGAAGGAGGTAATAAAATTATTTGATTTTGGCATTCTAGTACCTTCGAGATTTTATAATTGGCTATCTAACTTGGTACTAGTCAGAAAAAAGACAAGAGAAATCAGATTGTGTGTGGATTTTAGAAATTTGAATAGGGTGTCACTCAAGGACAACTATCCATTGCCAAAAATGGATCACATCCATTAGAAAGTAGTGGGTGCAATGAGAATGTCGTTGTTGGATGGTTTTTCAGGCTATAACCAGATTTTGGTTCACCTAGAAGACCAAGATAAGATTTCGTTAACTACACCATGGGGGACCTTCAAATATGCCAAGATGCCATTTGGTTTGATGAACGCAGGAGAAACATTTCAATGAGCTAAGGATATAGCTTTCACAGACGAGAAGGACATATTTCTAGTAATATTTCTTGATGATATCATTGTTTATTCGTATTTAGATGACGACCAGTTGCAACACTTGAGGGAAGTTCTTGAAAATTGCAAAAAATATGGCATTTCATTGAATCCCAAAATATATTAATTTGGGCTGGAGGAAGGTAAGTTTTTATTCCATATAATTTTCAAAGACAACATCAAGATTGATCTAAGGATAATTTCAGCTATTCAGAAAATTAATATTCCCAGAAGTAAGAAGGAGATTCAGTCTTTTATTGGTAGGATAATTTTTTTAAGGAGGTTTATCCCCAATCTAGTAAAAATTTTAAGGAAAATTACAGACATGTTAAAGAAGGACAACGAAGTGAAATGGAATGAAGAAAATAGAAAACCTTTTGATGAAGTTAAATCTGCATTGTCCCATGATCCTATATTTGTTAGTCCAGATTACACACGTGAGTTTATCACTTTTTTCCTTTGCTTCAAAGAATAGTATTGTTGTTGTTTTAATGCAGAAAAATCAACAAGGAGCGGAACAACCAATTTCATTTTTTAGCAGAACTGTCAAAGATGCTATTCATATTTCTTAAATATGATATTATGGAAAAATAGGCCTTCACACTCTTAAAAGATTTGAAGGATTTTCAAGCTTATGTTATGCATTCACATATTGTTGTGTATGTACCAAGTGTTGCAGCCATACATATTTTGAATTAGAATGATCCAGATGGGAGGAGGGATAATTGGATTGCCTCCATACTTGAGTATGATATCAAAATAAAACCCACAAGGTTAATTAAAGGAGAAGGATTGGCTAGGATGATGGCTGAATCAAATCTGCAGTCACTTCAAATTAATTTCTTGGCTGCCCTAGCAGAAGAATATGACTCAAGTTCAATTCAACAAGTTCTGGAAAAAAAAATTGCCTCCAAGTGCTATGCTGATATTATGTATGTATTGAGGCATATACAAGCACCTCCAAGATTTCCCAAAACCAAATCTCATTTTCGTAAGTTGAAAGTAGTAAAATTTTGCATCATAGATCCTTTTTTATACTAGAAGGATCTCAACATAATGTTGTTAACTTGTCTGTTGGAAGATGAAGCTCAAAGGAAAATGGAGGAGTTTCACAAAGGGGATTGTGGTGGGCACTGTTTTTGGAATACCACAGCAAACAAAATCCTAAGGGTTGGATTTTAATGGCTGAACTTGTTTGTTGATGTGTATATGAAGGTTGTTAGCTGTCAGGAATGCCAAATATTTGAAGGAAGGAAGGAGGAAAGTGCTCTCGCTTCCCCTGAAACCCATAGCATTTGAGTCACCATTTCAGCAATGGGGACTCGATTTTATCATTGAAATTCATCCTACTTCATCTAGACAACACAATTGGTTAATTGAAACGACTGATCATTTCACCAAGTGGATCGAGGCAGTGCCAAGCAGACAAGATACACACATGGTGATTATCCAGTTCTTTGAAGGTAATATTTTGTCCAGATTCGGTTTCCCACAGAAAAATATTACAGGTGATGTTGTTGCCTTTAGGTCATAGAAAATGATAGATTTTTGTCATAAGTACAACATTTTTCTAGGATACTCCATAGCTTGTTACCCTCAGGGTAATGTTTTAGCTAAATCATCCAATAAGAGTCTGGTCAACATTATTAACAAAATGTTGCAAGAGAATAAGAGAAGCTAGCATAAGAAATTAGTACATGCACTGTGGGAAGACAGGGTGAGTACCAAAAAGCCAATAGGCATGTCTCCATTTTAGTTAGTTTATGGAACAGATGCAGTCTTTCCTTCCTTGTTGGGAGTTTCGGTCATGGAATGATTACAGGAAGTTGAGGTAGAGCCTAATGATATGCAATGTAGAATTAGTCAAATGGTCCATCTTTAGCAGTCAAGAGAACAGGTGTTCAAGAACACACAACTGATACAAGATCGAATCAAAATAATTTATGACAAAAGAACTAAAGCAATTGATTTTCAAATTGGATATTTGGTATTGAAGTGGGATTCCAAAAAAAAAGAGAAGGGGGAGAATATAAAGTTCGTAAATCGATGGAAAGAGCCTTTTAATATTGTTTCATTCCATGGGGAAAATTCTTATTTGCTTGAAGATTTGTCTGATGAGCCAGTTGGAGCAGGGCCTATGAATGGCAGGCTACTGAAACATTTTCTTATCCGATGTCATAGCTGATTCACCATTTCATTATACATATCATTTTACTTTTGAATAATGAAATTGTGGGTAGTCAGTGTCGGTATTTGAACCCCAAAGTGAAGGCCCTAAGATCCCAACATTCTGCTGCCATATATAACTCAGTCATTTGAGTAGGTCCTATGATTCAATAATCATTTTGTTTAGTCTATTAATCATACTTTCAGTCATATTTTTAGTTTTTCAATTGACTTCGTTGCCCTATGGGTAGGCTACTAGTATATGTTTTTTTTCATGGCAACTCACTAGGAGGTTTCCATCCCCATTGGAGCCAATGTTAGGGTCAGTAGTTTTCATTTGTCGAATGTCTTTTGAATTCTTTAAGTTTCAATTGAATAATTCGAACTTATAATCACTGTCGTTGTCATAAGTTCGAAAGTCACTATCCAACATTCCCATGAGTTTATTCATCAAGTGGTCCAGCCAAAGCATGAAACATTATAGAGTCATTGGGATTCATGGTTACAAATTTTTTAACAGTCAAGTCATGGAGTATGTGTCAGTTATGTGTCTGTCAAAAAGTTATCTTGATTCCATTACAGTTGATGTTTTGTTGCTCAAGAAAAATTGTATTTTCAGAGTATCCTATTTATTTTCCCCTTTCTAATCTACCATTGTTTCCCTAATTACATAACCTATATCTCTCATTCTCCCATTGTTCATTCATAAATCCATTTCCATATCCCCTATTCATTAGTCATATGAATTTTATTTTCCCCATCCCATCCTAAACCTATTCCCTCAAAATACCATGACTACATATTATACATGACATAACCCATATATTCAACCCACTATCTAAGAAATGTATCTACCCAAGTGTTTTAATGATTCCCATGCACAAATCGTCATATCATCCCAAATGGAGTGCCTTATCATATCATTCTACATGAAAAAATAGGTGCCAATTCAAATCAAACAAAACGATCGCCATATTTCTTGCAAAATGTCTGCATTCTTGAGTTCAAGTTGGTTAATTATCATGGTTGAAGAATAAGGATTGATTTGTGTTAGATACCTATACCAATAGGTTTCATTTTTCATGATTGGCAAGCAAAGTGCCAATATGATCTACTTTGGTGATGCAAAGATCTCATATTCTTATGGCGGAAGTATACTTGTTTTGATTGATGCTTCCCTACTTCTGGATGGGTGATCCAACAGCCTAAGCTGGGTCATGCCATGTTTCAATTTTTTTGTTGTAGATTAGAGAAAGAAACCTCTCCAAACAGCTCAATCTTGGCAGGTAAAGTAGATAGGTAGAGTAAAAAGGTTCCCAACTGCTTAATCTGGGGCCTTGGAAGAAATAAGGGTAGCTTTAGACAGAGAATCAAATGAAAAAGCCAAAGGAAAGAAAAGGCACAAAAAGGGTTTGCAAATCTAAGTGCACCCTCCTTGGAAGTAACAAAAAATGCTAGGCAATAGAGTGGGTAGATAGAGGGGGTTGCAGAAAGCTTGGTTCATGGCATTTCACTGGCCTATAGCAAAGGTGAAAACATTGGGCCAGTACAAATGACATGTTTGCAGCATTCTTGCAGAAGCCTAATGGAGCATGTCTAACTTCCAAATCACCCCCTATCCCATTCATGACTAACATCCCTATGCCACCCATGTACACAAAGAAAGTCAAAGTCTTTTGTTGGTTCTATTCTCTTTAAGAGCCACATTTCTTGTGCAAATATTCTTTTCATTTTGATCTACTTCCTAAAAACTAAGTTGATTTCATAAAACTTAGTATTCCCCCCCATCCACCTCTTTCATTCATATTAACTACTAACTTATTACTATCTAACTCCCTATACCCCCTATTCCCCTATTACTATGTAAAACTTGGAAAAAACCCAAAATTCTATGTATCCCCTTCCCCGAGCACTATAGCTCTATGTATGACTATGAAGGTCTTTAAGCGCTAAAACATTTGAGCGCAACCCAAAGAGCGCCAGAGAATTAATCCTGGGATTAATCCGAGATTTGCTCAGATTAATAGCCTAAACCCACTTTGTAAAATAAAACCTTTGTAAATACCCATTTAACCCCTAACGCTGCAAAAAACTCGAAAAAACCCACTTTTCCAAAGTTTCCGCCAGGCGCGAATTAAAGAAATAATCATATTTTATTCCTCCCCGTACTATGTATTGTCCACACATGTTATCGATCCATCGACCGTCGGATCTGGGCCCTCCCATCCGACGGCCCACATGATATCGGACGGGCATCCGCGTCCGAAGGATATCTTTCGAGAAACTGTCAGAGGGTGACGTCAGGCCTTCGCCACGCGTCACCCCCTAGACTCTCTCGGAGCGCCCTCTGACAATACCACGATTGTATAGAGGGCGCTCCAAGAAAACCCGCTTACCACTCTGCTAAACCGCCTGCCCACGCCAGCGCCACGACCCACCCACGTCACTTCTGCTTGGCGCCCTGTCAGCACCCCCGACCGCCAGTGCTCCTGCGTGTCTGCCACCTGTGCAATCCCCGTGGACCAATCACAGACTGCCACGTCACCCGATGACGTCAAGTTGACGTCACCCGATCCTGACCCCACCTGATGACGTCATGCTGACGTCATCCAAAAAGCGCACCAATAAGCCAAAAAGTCCATATTTAGCCGTTTTTCGCGTTTTTTTCTCATTTTCGCTGAAAGAACTATTGCTCTCCTCTGCATGAAAATTACGTCCATCTACCGCCAACCTGCAGAAATTGACTTGAAGAATGTTGCCACCTACAACCCACCTGTACTTGTCACCATTACCGACAATTCACCAGGTATTTACCCAGAGCATCCTTTCAGAGCTAAGTTATGTCCATATTTCTCCAAAACTGAATTCACAAGAGTAAAACAAACCTGTTTTTACCAAAAAATTCCGGGAAAAATGAGCATTCCTCACAATTGCAGGGGCGAATTTCACCTGCTGAACCCATATATAGCCACCCTTCCCCAAATTCCCACTCTCTCCGCGCATTCGTGGACTGTAAACCTAAACAGCATAATTTACCAGGAAAATAGAGTTGCCTGCTCCTGCAATCCATCAAGTTACTCTTGTTAAGAATTCTGCACCATTGTCACACCTCATTTACCCTTACAGTTGGCCTTACTTCTGCAAAATTAGCCCTCTGTGGTCTCCTGCCCGCTAAAACCAGTTCAGTACCAAGTCATAAATACTGCTTAGCCATGGAAACACCAATAGTCCTAAATGTTCAAACTCTGAATGCCCCACACAGAGAGTTGGAGTGGAAAGCCCTAGGTGATAGAGATTACCAGATGTTAGACTCCATGGCCATGACAGCCAAATTCAATATTCACCTAATGAATGAGTTAAAGGCCCAACATCTCAGTGGGGCTGATACCTTAGGAATTTGGGATTCCCACATACCCATTTACAACCTCCCTCAATTCAATGTCTTCCCAGACTTGATAAAACAATGCATGTCAAGCTATGACCCCTATCAGAGAGCCGTCCTCAACCCCTCAGGCTCTGTATTGTTCCATATCACCCCTGAGGCCATCAATGAAATGCTCCACTTCCACACCACAAAACCCCTAACTCCTCTTTCCATCCATGATCTGATAACAAAAGGGGGCAAGTTGTCCAATGATCAGATTGCCAGGGTTAATCAATTATTTATTCAGCCACAATATCAATCCATGACTACTGCCCTTCCCATAGCATATCCATATCTTAGTGAGATGGGAAAAATGATGGTAGATTTGATCAGTTACATCCTGGGTTATGGGACATATGAGGATGTGGATGAAACCATCATGGCAATGCTGTCCATTTTCTCCCCAGGGATGCCTCCTGCT